>BQNB010043182.1:2835-41303 GCA_026074375.1 Tanacetum coccineum | reverse complement strand
CATTTCCAAATTCGTATGCCACGTCACACGGCTGCTCTGTTGACATCACTTCTTTCACTTTAAAGTACATTAGAGCAAATGACCGTGATAATCCACCCAGAACTGATGCATCTAAAATCAATCTGTTGACGTATAATAGGCACACCAGGCCTTTGGCCTGGGGTGTACTATCACACTTAGGCCCGGCCCAATCAAACAAAGGATAAGTATAACGGGCTGAGATTAAGCCCAGGACTACACTGGCATGGCCCGAATATAACAAGACAGACGTGGATCGGTTATGGGCCGCTTCCGTAGACCAACCGTGGATCTTTGCCCGACAAGGGTCCCACTCCGGTCACTAACAATTACAAGCGAAATACTATAAAACCCTAGTACTCGACTCCCCTATAAATAGTAGTCATCTGACACATCATAAGGTACATAATTCCTGACACCTTTTTATACACACATATGTTCTTTGACAACATGGACACTTACTCTCACGTCGGAGTCTAATCGTGGGGTCCGTCCCCACGGTAAGGCTAACGGTTTTCATTTCATTTGTGCAGGAAATCATTTTAATCACTTGGTTTAATACAAGATCTAATCTCAAGAGGGCTTGAAGGTCCAATCCAAAAAGCAATCTAAGCCCATCTTACCCCCGTGACATATTTTGTACTAACAAGTTGGCGCCATCCGTGGGACTCGTACACAACTACGTTCCTAAAATACTCACCATGAGCACTCATTTAGGTCCCACTCCTACCGCACCCCCATCTGCCGTGCGGAACAAGGTAGGAAGGGGAAAATAAATACCACAAGAAAACTTGGACGGGCCTGCGTCTGACGCCGCCCTAAGGGAATATTGTGACAAGCACTACAACTAATTGTTGCCAATCCTAGCTGAAAAAATGCACCAAGAGAAGTTACAGCAAGAAAAGCTCAAAGAAGTTAAAGCCCGTCTTAACTTCGAGGAGGTTTCGCAGAACTCTGAGTCCGGGACACCAAGCCGAAGGAGGGACCTCAGAAAAAGGCCCAGATCTAAACATGTCCGCAGCATGTCCAGAAGCCCTGAACTAAGACGCGGCTGATCTAAATCACCAAGGAAAAGAGGTCCAGAAAGAAAGACGATATTTAAAAGGCTGGAGAAAGGTGTGTTCCACAGGCTAGGAGAAAAGGAAAAAGGTATGTCCGCATACTCGAATGACTCAAGACACCATTCGTACTACAGTGGTTGGTCGTACCCTTAGATAGAGCAACTAAAACTATCAAAGCATTCGCTTAACTAAAAAAAAATGATGCTTCTCGTAAGCTAATCTTTACCTACGGGGAGCAATGATAGCTGCATTGAAGAATCCCGAAAGGGGGAAGACAAAAACGTAGCACAATGCATTCCAAGATACTTTCATTTTAAGTACAGGCAAACTTAAGGAAAGTCATTGAATCACAAAAATACATGGCTGGCAAGAATAACCGTCTATAGCCTGATTAGTGAGGAGGGCATTAGAAGTCAAGATAAAAAAAGGCAGAAGTCAGCATTGAGGATGATGATCTCTCCCAACCATGGGTATGTGAGGAAACAAATCCTTTCACATCTCGGATCCGTTACTTTGATTTCCTAAAAACCCGAATGCCTAGTCACATTAAGACATATGACGGGAGTGAAGACCCAGAAGATCACCTGAAAATCTTTCTGGCGGCCGCAAAGACGGAACGCTAGGCAATGCCAACGTGGTGTCATATGTTCAATTCCACACTAACCGAAAATGTAAGGGTGTGGTTTGACGACCTTCCCCAGGAATCTATTGATAGTTATGACGACTTAAAGAAAGCATTCCTAGAGAACTACCTCCAGCAAAAGAAGTGCATCAAAGATCCGGTCAAAATTCACAACATTAAGCAAAGAGATGGGGAATCTACGGAAGAGTTTGTGCGGAGGTACAAGATCGAATGCAGGGACGTAAAGGGAGCTTCGGAATGCATGAAAATCTCTGAATTCATGCACGGAATTACCAACCCCGAGTTAATCAAACGTCTACATGATAAAATACCAAAGTCAGTGGACGAAATGATGAGGGTAACCACAACATTCCTCAGAGGAGAGGTGGTGGCCTCTAATCGCAAACGAAAGAAGTCATTCCTGACATGGAAACAACAAGAAGCTGGACAGAAGCAAAACTTCAAGAAGGGAGGCTTACGGAGCTAACAACTGGTATGAGCGGAGGAATGGCATGATAGGTTCACCCTCCTCACCAAAAACACCTAAAGAAATTTTGGGCTTTAGATAATGGAAAGTGTAAAACCGCCTCTTTTTTTTTTTTTTTTGTTTTTTTACGCCAATTGGATGACAACCCCAGTAGAAAAAAGGAAGGCTAGCAAATTTTGTAAATTCCACGGGGAAGTAGGACATACAACTGATGAGTGCATGCACCTGAAGAGGAAGATTAAGGAAATGCTTAAAGCAGGAAAGTTGTCACATTTAATCAAGAAGCTAAAGCAGAGTAGCGGGAAAGACCAGGCAAAGACAGCAAAGAAGGGGGAAACCTCCAGAAAGGATAAGCCACTGGCAATCCTGATCGTACAACCATGGCAGAGGGTGGCCAGGCAAAGGATTACCCAAACATTCTTCCCGGAAACGGTGATCTCATTCCCCCATTTAAGGGAGGAAGACGGGACGGAGGGTCCTATGATTATCGAAGCTGAGATGGGGGGACATTTTGTCCACCGCATGTATGTGGACGGGGGCTCCTCTTCAAAAATCTTGTATGAAAATTGCTTTAAACCCGAAAGTCAGAAGTTAAATGATACCCGCAACCACACCGCTGGTTGGGTTTAGTGGAGAAATAATATGGCTGCTAGGGCAAATATTGTTGCTTGTAAAGATAGGTGATGAAGAACACTCAACTTCCGCATGGATGAACTTCATGGTTGTAAGGTCACCATCTCCTTACAATGGAATAATAGGAAGGCCAGGTGTAAGGAGAATCCAAGCGGTCCCGTCTACAGCCCATGGAATGCTAAAATTCACAGTAACAGGTGAAATGGTCACATTACAGAGTAGCAGGATTATTCCACTAGAATGCATAATGGTCTCAGGACCAGGAGCATAGCAGCCCGTAATCAACCAAGTCAAGGAGGAAAAGATTCAGGTGGCGATTCACCCAGAATATCCAGAACAAACCGTAGCAATAGGTTATACCTTGACAGAAGAAGGTCGAAAGGAGCTATGCGGCCTGCTAAGGCGCAACCTTGATATATTCGCCTAGAAGCCAGCGGATATGACTGGAGTTCCGCATCACATAGCAGAACACAGGCTAAGTATCCGCGAAGGATGTCTACCCGTTAGACAAAAGAAAAAGGGGCAAGCACCTGAGAGAAAATCCATTATCACAGATGGTTATCAAACCCGGTGATGGTTAAGAAGCATGACGACAGTTGGAGAATGTGCGTGGATTTCAAGGATTTGAACAAGGCATGCCCCAAGGATGGCTATCCGCTACCAGAAATAGACTGGAAGGTGGAGTCCCTTTGTGGATACCCTTTTAAATGTTTCTTGGATGCATACAAAGGATACCATCAAATAAAAATGGCAAAGGAAGATGAGGAAAAGACAGCATTCATCACAAGCCAAGGAATATTATGTTACTCAAAAATGCCGTTCGGATTAAAAAATGCCAGAGCAACCTATCAACGCCTGGTTGATAAAGCCTTCCAGAAACAAATCGGTCAGAACTTGGAAGCTTATGTGGATGATCTAGTCATCAAGAGCTGCACGGAACAAGAAATAATTAGAGACATTGAGGAAACATTCAAAACTCTTAGAGAGATAAACATGAAGTTAAATCTTAAAAAATGCACCTTCGGGATGAGAGAAGGCACGTTTCTGGGATACAAAGTAAACGCTGACGGATTAAAGGTGTGTCCGGATAAAGTGGAAGCGGTCCTCAGTTTGCCATCCTAAAAATGTTTGAAGGATGTGCAAAAGCTAAATGGGAAGCTAGCAAGCCTCAACAGATTTATGTCTAAATCAGCAGAAAAATCATTGCCATTCTTTAAAACTTTAAAGAAGTGCACTAAGAAAAGCGATTTCCAATGGATAGCGGAAGCGGAAATGGCATTCAAGCAAATGAAGAAATTGATAGCAGAACTTCCCATGCTAACCGCACCAAAAGAAAAAGAGGAACTGATCATTTACCTAGCGGCTGCAAAGGAAGCTATCAGTGCGGTCCTAATGACGGAAAGGGACGGGGAACAAATGCCTATCTACTTTGTTAGCCGTGCATTACAAGGTCCGGAAATCAATTATACTCCAATGGAAAAGCTGATACTTGCTCTGGTAAGTGCTAGCAAGCGGCTAAAAAGATATTTCCAGGCACATGCAATCATTGTAATCACGGACCAACCAATAAAACAGATATTGTCAAATCCAGAAGTCACGTAAAGACTGTTGAAATGGAGTTTTGAGTTAGGAGAACATGACATTCATTATAGACCTAGAACATTAGTCAAGGGACAAATTCTAGCGGATTTCATTGTGAAACGTCCGAAGGAGGACTCCCTGGACACACCCATGAAGGATAAGGAAGAACTACCAGACTCATAGATACTATTCACGGACGGATCATCATGCATAGACGGTTCCGAATCTGGACTAATACTCACAAGCCCAGAAGGAATGGAACTCACATACGCTCTCAGGTTCAGGTTTGAAGCTACCAACAACGAAGTAGAGTATGAAACATTGATAGCCGGTCTTAGGATAGCAGAACAAATGGGTGTAAAAAATATCCAAGCACATGTAGATTCATGGCTTGTGGCTAATCAAGTCAATGGATCTTACATAGCAAAATAACCAGGCATAATCAAGTACCTGGACAAAGTTAGAACCCTTACCAGCACTTTCAAAGAGTTTTCCATCACACAAGTACCCAGAGGAGAGAATAAAAAGCAGATGCACTAAGAAAAATTGCATCTACCAGCTTCACCCACCTGAGCAAGCAAGTACTTGTAGAAGAACTCAAAGAGAAATCAATAGACGAAAAAGAAGTGCTTGCGGTAGTAGAAGAGGAAGGACACACATGGATGACTCCAATCTATGAGTACCTCACGGAAGAAATTTTACCAGAAGAAAAGAAGAAGGCAAGATCCATACACCGTAAGGCAGGTAGATACGCCATGACAAATAGAGTCTTGTACAAAAGATCTTTCCTCGGACCATGGCTACGCTGTGTGGGGCCGCTGCAAGCAAACTACGTTTTAAGAGAAATCCATGAAGGATCATGTAGCATGCACGCCGGTCCAAGATCTATGGTAGCCAAAGCCCTAAGATCGGGACACTATTGGCCAACTATACACGCAGACGCTAGGAAGTTGATAAGGGAATGCAGCGACTGCCAGGTTCACCGCCCCGTGCCAAGGAACCCGCAACAAAATTTGACCCCCATCACATCCCCATGGCTATTTTACAAGTGGGGGATTGACATAGCCGGACCTTTCCTGGAAGGACCTGGCAAAGTCAAGTTCCTAATTGTAGCAATGGATTACTTCACCAAGTGGATAGAAGCAAAACTTGTGGCGACCAAGAGAACAGGTCAAGAAGTTTGTGTGGGACAACATAGTGTGCAGATTCGGCTTGCCAGGAGAAATAGTATCAGACAACGGGAAGCAGTTCAGGGACAACCCATTCAAAGATTGGCGCTAAAAGCTATGTATCCGCCAATGCTTCACTTCCGTTAAACATCCACAAGCCAATGGCTTAGTGGAAAGGGCAAACAGGATTTTTTGGTGAAGGAATCAAGGCACGGTTGGACGAAAGAAGCAAACACTGGATGGAAGAAATTTCACATGTCTTGTAGGCACACCATACCATGATCAAGTCAAGCAATGGAGAAACACCATTCTCACTCACGTACGGAATGGAAGCAGTGATCCCGATAGAGATTGGCATGCCAACCTTTAGAACTGCGGAAGTTGACATGATAAAAAACGATGAAGCTCTGGAAATCAACTTGGACCTTTTGGAAGAAAGAAGGGAGCATGCAGCAATCCAGGAAGCAAAAACCAAAGCCAAGATGGAAAAATACTATAATGCCAGGGTTCGTAACACAAGCTTCAGGCCAGGAGACCTCGTCTACCGGAACAATGAAGCAAGCCATGCAGAAGAGGGAGGCAAGCTCGGACCTAAGTGGGAAGGACCGTATGAGGTCACGGAAGCATTAGGCAAAGGAGCGTATAAGCTCAGGAACCGCAAGGGGGAGCATCTTCCGCGGACTTGGAATGTTAGTAATCTCAAGAAATGTTACATGCATGAAATGTAAACACCCTCCGTGCAGAAGGGAAGTACTTTAATTTCTTTTATTATGTAATGACTTTTTAGTTCAATAAAAAGTGAAGCCTAGCTACCTTCACAAATTTTACTTTAAAATTTTATTTACTCTTTACTTTGCAACGTTATTTGAGTATCACATGAATTGGTAAGACGGGCACACAATGGGACATGATCCCTTACAAACATTATTCCGTATAATAAAAGGATGAGTAACCTAACAATCGACTCAAAGTACATAAGAGGTATTGCAAGCCCAGTACTGGGAAAATGACCCACAAACATTTACTAAGAATATCATCACGAACATACAAAAGTGATATTGAAAAAATAGCAACCAAAACATGTTATCAGAATATAAAACCGTTAAGTGTTACACAATGGACATCATTGTCTACCAAGCGTGAACATAACTAAGCATGCAAACTGTCTAAGTACAAATGCCGCCACAAAAAGGCCACACACGGCCGCGGCAAGAACAACAAAGCACAAAAAGCTCAGCCAACTAAAACCTACTTTGGAGCCGTATCTGCTCCCTCCTTCTCAAAAGTTGTGGTAGGAGGGTTTTCATTATTTGGTTCCGCATCCGAGACCTGATAATCAGATACGGAAAGAGGAGGAACAACAATGGAGGACGCAAAAGTTATAGAAAGAGTAGTAATGGCCTCAGCAGCAGCAGGATTAGCAGAAGTACTAGCCTCACCAATTAAACTCTTTGAGGACAAAGGCTCAGCAAGGGGAATCATAACATCCGTAAGCGATAGGCGTTTCTCTTTAATCTCTCCCTTGGATTGGAAGCATGAGTTATTCCAAGGATGGCTACAATTCTTTCACCCCAGGAATTTCAGCTAACGGTCCCTCCAAACGGAGGGAATCCATCAGATCAACCATGCTAGCATCTTTTTTAGACTTCAAAATGAAGAGCAACGGAACCACGGTACGGAGCGCATTTACGGCATCAACGTACTTTTGTTTTGCGGAAGGATCATAGGATTCGATTATGGATAAATCCCTTCCAGCTTTTCCATGATCGACCCTTGCCCTCAAACCATCTTGCATACCTTTGTTAATGGCATAACCAATGGCCTCCCCCAGAACACGAAGGTATTCAGTAGACTGCAAGCACTTGAAGAGGATAAGTTTAAGTCTATGAGTCATAATCCACCGCCATCCAGATATAGTGGTCAAGAAACAAGGATAAAATTCTTCCTCAAGATGAGCGGCCATCTCCAGAAGCTGGGCATCTAGTTCCGCAACCCGGTTAGCCAAAGCCGTAGCCTGCTCATCCTGCATAGCCTCTACCTGTTCCTTGAAAAGCTCAAACGTAAATTCCAGTGAAGATTTCTATGAAAAACAAACAAAAAAAAGAAGAAAGAAAAAATGTTAGTCATAAAGATATAACAAAAATACGACTAAAGAAAAAAAGGGAGCATGAGAATACCTGATTGGCAAGACTATCCCTCTCGGATTCTAAGGAAGACACCTTAGAACATAGCTCGTCCCGCGAAAGCTGAAAGCTGTATAGCTGGATAGCTTGGAAGTAAGTTGAGAAACTTGAAGAGAAATGGATGCCAACTCAGCATCTTTCGCCGCGGCCACAGACTCAAGGGAAGTGACCCTCTCAGACATAACTTCTTTATCTCCTTTAAGCGCAAAATTCTTTTCTTTTAAATCCCTCAACTCGTTGCCCTTAAAAATATCTGTAGCTTCCACAGCAGCTAGTTGACCGCCGAGGCGAATAGCTTCTGCGGCCTCGGCCTCTTTCAAAGATAACAAGGACTTAAGATGGGTAATCTCATCATTTTTCTCTAATAAGAGGGCGGCTTGTTCATCACACTTATCCTCAAGCTCACCTTTCTTCTCCAAAGTATGCTCTGCTCGCATTCTAACTTCCGCCCTAAGACACACCTGTCGTGCAGCTCCAACATTTAATTCCGTGTATAGCTGGTCATAATCCATGACAAGCAGTTATCCAAAAAGGGCAAGCGGGGCAAGATGATCTGTTAAGTCACGACAGACATACGGGTCCTCAAGAATAGAATCATTTGTCATGGTCTACTTTGGCACATAATCGCGGTGCATGGTCTTAGTGTCAAGACTTTGGGAAGCATAAAAAGAGTCAGATGAAGTGGAGGCTTTATTCAACTTTGAGACACTAGCTGTATCCGCGTTAGCCCTGCCAGCTGATGTAGAATCCCTAATGGCAGAAGTATCAGCAGTGACAGTGGTGGTAACCGCAACAGTCACCACTAAGGCATCCACGACAGGGGATCTAACAAAAGACTTAGCCTCAGAATGTGAACCTAAGTAATGAGAATCATCTAAGGAAATAACATACCTTACGCCAGGAGGACGAGTTCGCAAATTAAGCTGGGATACGGAATTTGTGGGCCTGACATTCAAAGTAGGTGTAACAACACGAGGTTCCGCAACATCGCTCAGAACACTAGAACCCTCCGGAACTAAACTACGAATAGCAGCAAGAGACTTCCCACCAACATTAGGAGGCGCAATATGGTAGTCCTCCTTTAGTTTCTTGGGAGGATAAATTGAACCACTAGCATCCTCAGTTATTTTCCTCTTCCGTTTAGGCTTCTTGGTCTTCTCGATAACAAACTCCAGAACATCTTGGGCAATGGCCTCTAGGGAAACATCATCATGACCTTCGAGGGGGTGCTCCTGCCCAACATCACCCCCTTATTAAACAACTTATCAATACTATCACCACTGTCCCCTGACGCGTCCGCAATTAGAGGAACTGGAGGAACGACACGACCTTCAGTCATGGTCAACAGCTTAGGCTCTCCCTCCGCACGTTCTCTCTCCCCTATTACCACCTTAGTAGGGTCGAAGTGATGGATAAATGAGAACAAATCCATCTTTACAACATAGAAATAGAAAATGATCAGATACAGTCAAAGTACAACAAGATCTAGAATGTAAAACAAAGTATACCCACCCTCAGTGCCATTTCAAAACGTTGGATAGCAGTTATCATCCAACATATAATAACGACAGATACCAACCCAGCATAAGAAAGGTTTTGGAAATTTCTGAAAAGGGGCAGTATGGGTACGCAGGAAGTCATACTTTTGGGTATCATATTGAGAAAGCTTAGGAGGGGGATCTTTACTTAAAGTTTTGCTTTTGTTTAAAGGCACAGGAAGAGGAAAGACCGGATAATCAACATAGAAAAAATGATCGTTCTAGTTCTTTACGGAATCCAACGGTTTGCTATAGCAAACGGAAGCCGCGTCAGAACGTTTGCTAAATGACATCTACCCTTTATTCAGGGAACTGGTATAAAACATAAGGAAGCAATTGATAGAAGGTTGAAAACCATGGACGTGTGTTAGGAATAATTGTAATACTTAGTTTCTACTAGTAGGTATGTAGTTCTTACTGGTAGAGTAGTAGTTCCTGCTGGCAGGTATGTAGTTCATGTTGGTAAGGTTATTATCATAGTTAGTCCTGGTAGGCTAAGTCTAGTTCCTACTGGTAGAGTACTTAGTCCTGGTAGAGTCAAATAGTTATTCCAGGATAAGGTTTTAGTTAGTTAGAGATGAGGATATGCATGAGCTAAATCAGGAAGAGTCATGCATATTATTCTCACGTGTTTTTAGTAGATGCCGATTAGGGTTTCACCACTATAAAAAGAACCTACGGCTTAGGGAAATACATAGATCAAGAAAACACAATTCTCCTTGTTCGTTAATAGAAATCCATAGAAGGATCTTTTAGTTTTTAGCAGTCATGTTCTTCTTATTAGTTGTGTCTATATTCCGCGTAGACATTAGCTTTTCTAAGCAAGAGTCTCTCTTATGTTTAGCTTGTGATTACATAGGCTATTCACCATCCTTAACAGGCAGTAAAGATCTATCTAGAGTGGGATCCAACAACATGACACAAGATCTCAAAATAAGAAACCTTAGCTGCTCCAAACACAGACAGTTGAGAAAGATGAATGTGAAAATGGTCGAGAACATCAAAAAGGAATTGAGATAAAGGAATCTGATAGTTGGCAAAATCGAAAAACCGAGTATATACACCAATCTTGCCCTCCGGACTTTGCAAAATATTTTTATTCGAACTAGGTAATGTGGGAGGAACACAAGCGGGTATATGGTACTTAGCACACAACAAATCTAAATCCTTTTTAGTTAATTTGGACTTAATATCGTAAATAGTACTCATCGTGATGTGTAAGCTAAGGAAGAAGACCTAACCTGGTAGCATAAAAGATTAGGAAGTTGCAAAAAGCATGAAAGGTAATCGAAAAGCTCAAAGAACTAACAATGGTAGAAGTGAAGACAGATCAAAAAAAAGAAATAGTGAAAAAGGAAAGAGATATTTATACCCTTGGTGTATTTAACCTAGACGACATCTGGATGGTGACACGTGTAATCCACTAGCACAATAAATGGTTGTGGAGAAACATGATGACAGTTGGATAACTTTTAATAAGTTAAACCGCTCAGTAAAACGAAAGGTCGGGGTGAATACACGTTACCCAAACCTTACCTACCAGACTAAGGAAAAGTCACGGAGAAGCAAAGAAGTCATGGAAGACGGATAACGCGCAAAGAAAAAGTCTATCAATATTTACCGCGCAATGCAAAGCCGCACGCAAAAAAACTACTAGACTAGAGGGACTTGATGACGTATAATAGGTACACCAGGCCTTTGGGCCTGGGTTGTACTATTACACTTAGGCCCCGGCCCAATCAAACAAAGGATAAGTATAACGGGCTAAGATTAAGCCCAGGACTACACTGGCACGGCCTGGATATAACAAGACAGACGTGGATCGGTTATGGGCCGCTTTCGTAGACCATCCGCGGACCATCCAGCATCTACGAAAGGGAATCCACGTCCGCAATCACGATTACCGTGGATCCTTGCCCGACAAGGGTCCTACTCCGGCCACTAACAATTAGAAGTGAAATACTTGGAAACCCTAGTACTCGACTCCCCAATAAATAGGAGTCCTCTGACATATCATAAGGTACATAATTTCTGACACCTTTTTATACACACATATGTTCTATGACAACATGAACACTTACTCTTACTATTGGTCCAACTTTAATAGATCGAATTCCTTATGCTTGTTTAAGGTTTAGTTATATTAGATAAATCTAACACAACTATAGTAGAAACTGTGTTTGAATGTATTAAAGATTATTCGGAATCTAATCTTTAATATTAAGAAGAATTATCAATCAAACAGTAATTCAATGAACATACAATTCAACAAATAAGCTCCAATATTATTAATGATAATAATACGAATACTCTCAAAGTATTAGGGTTACAAAGACCTTGAAGCTAAGAGTTATACGACTAAGATTGATTTTTGGTTTTGGTTCTGGTACTGGTACTGGTACATCAAACTCTATGCCCTAGGACCTCCTTTTATACACCAAGGAGCCCTAGTCGGCTTACAATACTTTCCTAAGTATCTAAAATCTTTTCTATAAACAACTAATACATATCATATAAGCAGTACTAACTAGCAGCATTAACTTGATATTCACTAGCAGTAGTAACTTCAAGCATATTTTCACTAGCAGCATTAACTTCAGCTGAGTAGTCTTAACTTTGTACTAGCAGTAGTAACTACTTAGCATATTTTCTTTGAAGTTCATCAGCAACACTAATATTCACTAGCAGTACTAAAACCTTGAGACTAGCATAGTAAACCTTAGCATATGTCCATATTGAAGTCTCTGAGAAGTACTTAACCCAACTGAGCCACATTAACACAAACATGAGCAATAGTAATTAAAACAACATCAAGAAGACTTTTAATCCCAATAGATATATATGTAACAGTTTTGGTTCACCATCAAAAAGAAAGACTTTACAACTTACTGGTTCAAGATTGATAAGAAAAGTTACAGAATTGATATGGAAGTATTTAGAGAAATCTTCTAGATCTGTCCTAGACTTCCGAATCAAGACTTTGATGAACTCCCGTCAGATGACAAAATTGTCTCCTTCATTAGAACTAGGCTACTTAAGGAGACGTTAAATCTATAACTAAAGTGTTTGTTGATCACATAAACAACCATGGGAGAACCTTTGCTGCAATCACAACAAGTGCTTACCTAGAAAAATTTACAAGGTCTTGACAAGCCCTCGACTTTCAAAAGCTCAAATTCCTATGGGGGGGAAAAGAATGTTCTAATAAGAAAGAATGTTTGACTTGTCGAACTACTTGGGGAAGACTTCACATTCCTAAATAGAGACCCTAGACCACAGGGAAGCAAGAAAGATTACTTATCGCAAATTCACAAAAACTATCATTCATCATTTCACACGAAAAAAAGAAAAAGTCAATTTCGATTAGAAACAAATGTTATGCATATGCTCAGGAAGAAGAGACACTTTGTCAACCCCTCGCACCATAAGCGTTGAGGAAGAAAGAACATGAACCCCTGCTAAGAATGTTGTATCTTCCAAGAAACCTGCTGCTAAAAGATAGTTTACTGGTGTTCGAATCCGAGACACTCTTGGTGTGTCGGTGTCGAAGAAGAAAGCACCAGCTAAGGCTGAAAGAAGCAAGGGAATTGAATTGCTATTTGATGCCGCATTACTTGAGGAATCTCAATTGAAGAAGGCCCTCAAAAGTGAGCAAATAAAGATACAAATAATCATCAAGCAGGTGCTTAAGTGAGGAAAAAAAAAAATGATCGGATTTCAAATCAGAGTACCTGATGAGACCAAAAGGCAAGTCTGTTGACACACAAGAAGAACTGGTTTAAAACTCTGGTTCTTGAAGTGTCCACAGTTTTACTCATTTTTGAAGAGTGAGTATGAATAGAAGAGGGTGATAGTGGTGATGAACAAATGAAAAGGTGATAAGTGATGATGACAATGAACAATCTGATGATGAACTAACAGATGACTAATAATCCAAGAACAATGATAACGAAGAAGAAACAACAATATATGATGAGTACGCTCATACTCCAGAAGACTATGTTACCGTACTGTATGAATGAAACCAAATGATGAAACCAATAACGTTGATGAAGAAGAGTACAATAGGATCAATAAAGTGTATGGTGATGTCAACGTTAGATTGACTGATGTTGAGCCTGATGCCAAAGATAAAGGTCATAAGGAGATGACTAATGCTGAAACGGTAGAGGCTAAGCACGAGAATGTTAATCAAGAAGGTGTAGGTAATCAAGTCAGGGATGATGCTCAGGCAACACAAAAGATGGAAGTCCCAATACCAAGTTCTTTAATTCTCATCTGACTATCAGCAAATTTCTTAATTTGATAACATTCCCACCGGTTGCACTGAAGTTGTCCCTCTATGTAGGAAATTAATGTTCAACATGAAGCTCCACGTACTTCGCCAATACTCACCATCGCCTGTTTTTGTACCCTAAACATACCCGACAATCAATCCCACCTGAAACCGTTACAATTGCTTCAACAACAACTTTTTCTTCTCTTCTGACTTCACTCTTTCCTCACCTTCAACAATCAACACCAATCCCAACACCAACAACAACTGAAGCTATAACCTCGACCACTGCTGTTCCTGACTCTAAAACCCTTACTGCTCTCCATCAAAGAATTGCTGATTTGGAGAAGGATGTAAAAGAGCTCAAAGATATTGATAACTCCACAAAAGTTATTTCAACTATCCAATTTGAAGTCCTAAAATCTGTAAAAGAGTACCTCGGATCAAGCCTGGACGATGCTATGTATAAGGTGATTCAGAGAAACTTTGCTGACATCATTAAGGAACACTCTGTTCCAGATGAGATTGTAAAGAGACTCGGGCAGCAATATGCACCTCAGAAAAGCATTGAAGACATCCGAAAAATCAAGATGGAGCATGCAAGAAAGCAGCAAGAGCCTAAAGAAACTATCACTTCATCTAATACCACTGCACTTGAAGAATTTGATCAGAATACTACCTTGTTTGAAACAATGACTAAATCCAAGTCATTTAATAAAAGTTCGAAGCAAAGAGCTCTATATCATGCTCTCATGGAGTCAATCCTTGAGGATGAAGATGCTATGGACGAAGAAGATGCTAAAAAATTAAAGAAAAGGAAACCAGATGATGCTGATAAAGATGAAGGCCCTTTCGTTGAATCAGACTGAGGGTTAAAGAGACTAAAAACAAGCAAATACACTGAACCATCTAAGAAGGCCAAATCAACTGAAACTTCCAAAGGCACTTCCAAATCTCAGCCAAAATCTACTGGCAAGTCTGCAAAAGCAGATGAGATAGTGTTTGAGGCTGTAGATACTCAAGGGCCATAGAATCTTGGAGAAGACACGGGTAACACTGATGAACCACCCGTTGTCAATATTGATCCAAAGGATTGGTTTAAGAAACCGAAAAGACCTCCTACTCTAGATCTTGAGTGGAATAAAGGTAAATCAATTAAGAATAAGCCTACTCAAAAATGGCTTAGTGATCTTGCAAAAGCAGAAAAACCTTTAAGAACATTCAATGATTTAATGAGCACTCTGATAGACTTCGGTGCATTTATCATGAATCGCCTGTAGATTAGTGAACTCACACAAGACATTCTGGTAGGACCGACTTACAACATTCTCAAAGGCACTTGCAGTAAGTTTTAATTCGAAGCTCGATTAGTAATAAGTAAGAATATAAACAAGCATAGACTGATCAACTAGACGGAAAGCAACCCTGAAGGAGATAGATATCCATTCGCCTTGATCAAAACCACTACCTCTGGATATGACAGAAAATCGTCAAATCGTTCCCGGTTGATGACTTCTCAACAATGACTTGGCATACTTGCAAGGAGAAAGAATCGACTGAACATACACGACTTCGTTGACCAAGACAAAGGCTGCCAAGTACGACTTAACAGGAATTAAAGATATGGTACCCAACTTGTGGAGTCCCATAAAAGTAGCTTATGACAAACATGCTCTTTTAGGCACTTTACACTAGGGTCTCAAAAGACAAAGTTTCTACGGATATGCTTCTAACAGGGTGTCCATACATGATGTGTACTCCACCAAAAGAATTCTTGTTGTCATAAATGTCAAAGTTAAAGAATGGTATGGTTATGGTCATCTTAAGGGGATTGAAGTTTAAAGATTTGATCAGCAATTATACAAGTTTATGGAAGGCTACTTTCCACGACTTAATCTTTATGACATTGAGGATATGTTGATCCTCCTTGTTCAGAACAGACTCTTCAACCTCAAAGGTGATGTCATTGTGCACTTGGCTGCAACATTACGTATGTTCACAAGACGTATCGTGATCTAGAAGAGAGTGGAGGACCTTCAACTTGGTGTTGAAAGCTACTAGAAAGAAGCACAACATCTTTAGACCATGAACGCACAAGGCTATAATCACACTGATCTAAAACCATATAATGCATACTCTAACCCTCAAGCTTATATATGTAGACAAGTTAGGAAGAAACAGACAGATGTGTTTTACCCGAGCTTTACAATTTTTAGTGACACGGTACTGATGATGTCATTTTATTACACTATTTCGGGGTCAGTTTTAACTCCCCTAAATCATGCAAAATATGCCAAATTATGTGCTTAATTGTTTTTTTCTAGGTTTTTAGCACTTGGATAACATTTGGGGAAATACACGTGACTTGGGCTCATTTGGAGAACAAACAGAGGAGATTACGGACCTACACCAAATCATTGAAGAAGTATGGTCATAGAGCGTGGAGACCGAGCGTCACAAGGCATAAAGCAACACATCGTGGATCTATCCAGTGACCGACATTAGAGAATCTAGCGACTACGTTATTGACGTGGCCTACTTAAGAGGATCTAGAACATCCTACGTTAGCGATGGAGTCAGGACTTCAACACGAGGCCGTCGCAGCGATATCCTCTATATATACAAAACCGATTTTAGGGTTTTAAGTGTGTAACTTTGTATAACTTTTGGGAGACGAACCCTGGTCTTTGTAGCAGCTTTAAAGGTCGTTTTTAGGGACCTTGTAATAGCCTTCATACTACCTTACTTGTGCGTTACCTTAATGGAATATTAAATAGACGGCGGGTTTATGTAATCCTTTCATGACCTAGGAAATACTTACATAAATCATCACAAGTGTGACAAGGCAACATGATTAGGAGAAGCAATCTGATAAGTAATGCATGCTTAAGTAAATACATTTAATTATCACAAAGTTATCACCAATAGATTAGATATTAGTTTAGTTAATAGTTAAACAAACCTATCTCTCAAACCATAGATTTACTTGCTTTCTATAAAATATAAAAATACAAAAATAATATTCTCTCAACCCTTAGAATTCTGTTAGACCGTGATTAAGCCTTCCCAACCTATTCCCCTAGAGAATGATAACAACCCTCGAGTCTTGCCTATACTACTACAAATAACGTTTAGTACTCTTCCTAGGTAGTTTAAACTTCTTATGTTGAAGTCCAACGACGACCGCAAGACATCAAGTTTTTAGCACCGTGCCAGGGAATAGTTAGGTTTCGATCAAAGTATAAATCTTAGTTACTAACTCACTTGAATCTATTAGAGTGAGAAAGTAAATTCTATATTAGCTTTCAGTAACTAACTTTTCTTTTGTGTTAATTGTTTCGTAATCCATTCTCTTCAACCACCATGGGAGACGAGAATCCTATTCGTACTCTTGGAGATTACTCCAAACCTAGCCACAGAAATGAGAGGGCTTACACGATAACCATTGAGCTCCCCGTAAGGAACAATTGTGGTACCCTCTTGCGACCCGACCAGTCCATCCGGTTAGTGCAAAACTGATGTCAATTCTACGTACTTAGTCCGAAATACCCAATCCAACATCTTAAAGGACTTTCTCATAATGAGATATCTCCATTGACACTTTAATGTAGATACAGTGAGGAGAGAAAAAGCTAATCGTATTGAGTCTATTCCATTTTTCTCTTCATGACCAAGCTATCAATTGGCTTGATCGTCTACCCGCAGGATCCATCTGGACTTGGGATGATCTCACCACTCGTTTTCTCACATAGTTTTCCCACCAGGAAGAATGGCTGAACTTCGAAATAATATCTTGATGTTCCAACAACGTCAAGATGAATCTCTCTACGACGCATGGAATCATTTCAAGGACTTACTCCTAAAAAGATCCCTCATCAAGGGTCTTGACTATGGGCTTCAAGTAAATCTTTACGATCATGTTGACTACAACCACCAGATGGCATTGACTATGGCAGCAGCGGAGACTTAGAAAAATTAAGCCAAAAATAGCTTGGGAACCATTGAGATTTGGTGCCCCATACGAAGAAGAAGGGATTGAACGACCCGTCCATTCCTAGAATAAGAAAGCCTTGACTACAAAAACCCCAACATTGAACAATTATTGGGAGTCATGGAGTGTAAAGTTGATATGCTCATGAAAAATGCAATCTCACTAATGGGAATGAGTGAAAGTGTTTTTTGGAATGTCAAGCAACATGATGCGTCAACTACCCCCAGAACCATCACGCCATAAAGCATTCGAGGATCTTGTGATGAACTTCATTCTCGATCAAGAAGAGAGAGTTAAGCAACTTGAAGAGTACATGGGAGTAATTGGAAGTGATTTCATGCAACTCTCTTTAAAGGTTGTAGAGAAATTAAAAGATGAAATAAGGGCAGAAGAAATTAGAGTCAAAAAGATCAAGAAGATAACAAGGTATCCCGATAACGAGGATCCGAAACCCTTTAGCAACCTTAAATTCTCATAAACCCTCGCAAAAAGCACTTCTTTCCATGCCCCCAACTTCATCTCGCTAAAATCACTCTGTGTCAAATACGTCCGCATAATCTTCCCTAGTCCACCTCTTGTAAGGGAAAGTACCTTTATCTTTAAGCCTAGTACAAACAATAACCGAAACATCAAGTCCTGATATGATGCGGAAAATTCAAACCCACAAGTTCTCCCATCATTTGAGGAAAACACACCGCCTGTGACTTACCCGGATGAAGTAGAAGAGATTATAGGAATCCTGATAGAGGTGGAACCTTTACACGAACCACAACTAGAGGATTTAGGCTTGAATACTTATGATCATGATATTCCTCTTAATTCTATGAAGTACCTAGTATTGAAGACCAGAGCCGTCAACTTTTACACTAATTTCACACCCTAAGATGAAGAATCTAGGTAGTAGACAAAAGAGGAAGCCGACCCACCCAACAAGCCACATTTCCCTGGATGAGTTTAAGATAATAGTATACAAAATCAACCATTAATACACCACCTTCCCTCACGGTTGCATCTTTCTTCCACCCTAAAGGATGTGTAATTGCTATATCACCCATATCTAGATGACCTAAGAAACATTATTGAATTTAAACTGGGTTTATTTTAGACAAAGTGGATCCCTAGGAGTTTGATTTTTCATATTTGGAGATGGATAAAAAATGATTGGGCATTAGAATATAAGGAAGTTTTATTTCCTATGAAAAGACACAATTTACTGTTAGGGACAGAACGATGTAGAAAGTTAGGAATAAAGAAACAAACCAATTTGTAATGCATATAATACAACAATCCAATTTTCAACATCTGACTCCTTCTCTCAACAATGGTGTGCTCTGTTACTATTACTCGCACTTGAACTCAAGTGTAGGGGAACCCTCTCCTTTATCTGTTAAATAAGGATAGAGTTAGGCTCGTGACTTGAACAAAAATAAGCGCTTTTTAGGAGGCAACTCAATATTTACTTTTCCACAATTAGGAGTGTCTTGTGTTTTAATTCTTGATTGTTTGTTTTATTATGTTTGAATAATTTTGTAATCATGCTTTGTTTGTTTATAACTTCGTCTTATTTGCAATCAAAAGTATTGTGCAACAAAATAAGTGTAAGGGAAATAGCCGGTTTTTTTAGAACCAATTCAAACATTTAAAATAAATTTTTTAGATTAATTCGCGTCAGTTTCGAGTCATATAATTGTAATGATTAATTCCAGGTTTTTATGTAGTACTTTTTTTTAATTTGACTAATAAAATTGCGTGTAGGAAATTTCTCATTAAAAAAGAAGAGGAATTTTTCACAGTGCCTGGAGACGGCGTCAGGATAAAACCCAACGGCGTCGCGTCTCTAGCAATGTGAAAATTCAAAAATCTTTAAGTATTTTTGAAAAATAAAATGTGCAATATTTAAGATTTGTAATTCTTTTGTAAACTTGCATAAACCTATAATTATATCATTACTCTCATCCTATCTTTACTGCTTTCATAAAGTCGAAACCCTAAACTCTTATTGTATTTATATATATCCCATGAATTATACCTGGTTTAGTTGTCTTGGGTCTTTGATTTACAGGTTATATTTTTGACAAGGATTAAGCATGGAAATATCTTAAGGATATTTTATTATAACGGACTCTTGGAGGACGATTTAAACCAGTTATCATAGTTTTTCTCTCTGTTAATGAGCAAAACCAAGGGAGTACTGCTAGATTTTTCTTTTACTTGTTTTCTTTTTTCCTTTATTTCTTTTTTATAACAGGTACTATCTATAGAACATGTGGACAATGTTCAACTTAAGTGTAGGGGGAAATAAGCCTTATGAAACATTCCTTCATTAGCCATTTCCTTTGTCCTTAAAATCTTGGTAATATATCAAAACATAAGCAAAAAAAAGTAATTTTGACCAAAATTTAAGTTTTTTTAATTGACACATAGCGACAAAACCGAGTATTATTAGCGTCTCATAGATATGACTTTATATGACTAGCACAAAAACCCTCAGAATTCCACCCAAAAAATATGAGGTTCGCCTTTAAGTCTATAGGAATTCGGGTATCCATTATTGATACCCAAGATAGTTTATACCTTTAGCTTGTTCGAGTTAAGGTTTGAATGCAGTCATATGTGTCTATTTCATCGTTACAGATTTGTACGTATGGTCTTTGTCGCCTTTTCTAGAGCATTGGTATCGGTATTAAATTATATGAGTGTCCGGTAGTGTATTAAATTCTAGAACTCTTGTTTGTGTATGCAGCCCTATGACCGCATAGAAAGTATTAGGAATTTTTACTCTAGATAAGAGGCAGCTAGGATTAACCCATTATTATAAAACAATAATTAGCGTTGTTAGGTCACATCGTTCAATAGCTATCCCACCACCCTCTGCCATCGCCCCTCATTTTTAGTGCAGGATACCCCTAGTACAACCTTATTCGACCTATCTTTTATTCATGGTTCCGTAAAATTTTCAGTAGATTCCAAATAAAATGAAGAGCAAATCACCCTTAAACTAATAGTTTACACCCCAATCGCCTTACCTACTTGCTTGTACTTGTCTTTTAGTACATTTAATGTTTTAAACCCAAGTTAATTATTGAGTACACGGTTGCTAAGTCCTTATCCTTGTAAATACAGTTTTGGGACGATTAGGATTCATGGTAGTATTCATCTTATGAAGAATTAGGGAAGAAATAACTTATTACCCCCAATAGAGCTCAATAAGCTCGATGTTATGTTGATCCACCTCAATTTAGGTCATTAGTTAAATTGTAAATAATCGAGTATGTAAAAGTTCAAGTGTGGGGGTGTATCTATAAACCCACATGATGTATTATATGTTTAAGCAATGGCAGGGCAAAAGTGTACGAACAAAAATGTATATAAAACAAAGAGTGAAAAAATGTACGGGCTGTCATTTGCTTATGTTTTATGTATATATAGAGTTCAGAAAAGAAAAAAGAAAGAGATTGGTGTAGAGTTTTGTAGAGTTTATATATTTTGTCTGAGTCTTTGGCTTAGCAACCAAACCAACGTGTATTCTTATAAATAATTAGCTAACCTTTCCACTCCAAATTAACCCAAAAGTTACTCCCCAAATGTATCCCATCCATTTCCGTTTCCGTTAATGTTATCTTACACCTACACCCTACAACCCTTTAAAAGACCTCGTGATAGGTAATGAATAATGTTTGCACCTAGCGTGGAGGTTTGCTCCTTACCACAGCCTATGGTTAATTTTATTTATAAATATACAGGTAATGAGTGTTAAATTTTTCGTTTCCACATAGTTGTTTAATTTATTATACACTTGATTAAAAGATAGAATCCCAAAACACTTATGTGAGGTGGCAAGATTATACTTTCCATGCTTTAATGACAAGGTCTAGAAGGTTTTGTTGTAAAATGCATTTAAGAGAGTAAGGTTAACTGACCCTAATATTTGCAATTGTTGTTGGTAAAAAGCCTATATGCTTGAGGACAAGCAAATCCTGAGTGTAGGTATTTTATAGGTGCCATTTTTAACAATATTTTTGTGGGTGAAATGTACCCCCTAAATCATGCAAAAGTATGCCCAGAATTATTGCATAATCGTTTGTTTTTTAGGATTTTTTAGCACTTGGATACATTTGGGAGAAATACATGACTTGGCTCATTTGGAGAAGAAACGTACAAGATTACGGACCTACATCAAATCCATTAAGAAGTATATTCACAAAACGCGGATAACGGCGTCGCAGCATAAACGTTCGACGTGATCTTATCTAGTGACAGCGTTATAGATCTATCGACGGCTTAAGGTCGTGGCCGACTTAAAGATGTATCTAGAATCATCTACGTAGCGACGGATGTCGGACTTCAACGACGACCCATCGCAGCTATATCTCTAAATATACAAAACTGATTTTAGGGTTTTAAGTGTGAAAGCATTGTATAGACTATGGAAGACGAACCTAGTCTTTGTAGCAGCTTTAAAAATGTCGTTTTTTTTTGGCCCCTTAAAACCTTATTGTAAACTACCTTATATCCATGTTTAATCAAGTAAGAGTGTTTTAATCATTAATCATTCAATATGTCTATGTGTTGTGTGATTGATCTATGTTCTAGCTTTATTCTTAACATGCTAGTCTAAACCCTCCTTTGTATTTGGCTTATGATTGCATGAAAGTCAGATTGTAGATCCTATTACTGTTGCTTCATTGATGATGAATGAGCTTTAAGGATTTTGAAAATCCACTTTTGTCTGTATACGCTGTAGACAAGTCTAGGGAACACAGTGCGTAGAAAGGTATCCATCAGGTAACAGTCTTCATACTACCTTGCCCCCTTATATGGTTGATCCCTCTTAAGATATTTCACACGCATTTAATAAACTCTTAGGGGCCTTGTAATAGTTTTCATACTACCTTACTTGTGTGTTGCCTTAACGGAATATTAAATAGACGGCGGGTTTGTTTAATCCGGTCATGACCTAGGAAATACTTACACAAATCATCACAAGTGTAAACAAGGCACCAAGATTATGAGAAAGCAATCCAGAAAAGAAATGCATGATTAAGTAAATAAATTAATTATCCATGAATTATCAACCAGTAGATAGATATTAGTTTTAGTTAATAGTTAAACAAAACAACCTTTCCAACCATAGATTTACATGCTTTCTATAAAATAAAACACAACAAAAATAATCTTCTCTCAAGCCCTATAAATCAGTTAGACCGATGATCAAGGCCTCCCAAACCGATCCCTAGAGAACGGTACAACCCCCGAGTCCTTGCACTATACTACTACTACAACGGTTAAGGTACTCTGGCATAGGGAGTTGTAAAACTTCTTGTTGAAGTCCTACGACGAATGTACATCAGGTACTCTCATATCTCTCTATGATACTCTCAAAGACATGGCCAACAATTTAGAGATGGGTTATACAAGTGTCATGCCAAGAAGGAGATAGAGTAACTTGGATAAGAAAAGGTCTCGCATTATGATAAAGGATATTGATCGTCAGTTGCTGGATAGAAGGTTGATGAGAAGCTTGGAACGGTTCATTGGTGGAAGATATTACGAAGAAGATCCTAGACTGCTTTAGAGGACAATATGACTTTGTCAACTTTGTCATCTATTTCAGTCATACTCTCATTAATTATAAATCTTGTGATAATGTAAATAAGTATATGAAAGACTAAAATTAGGCATATATGGTGTTTGAGTGTGAATTTTCAAGAATTTCTTAGTCAGTTCAATTTTTTTAAAATTAACGTACTCAAACACCATATAATACCCTCACAAATTGAGGGGGAGCATTAAAATGTTCCTAATAAGGCAATTAAAGTAGTAATCCAACATTTTTCCCCCCAAATAATCTTACCATACATATTGAATCAATTGATATCCAAAATAACAAAATAATTGACAATATTTTTTGATAAGGGGGGAAAATTGTATAAAATAATATATAACTTGTAAAATGTGATTTGAATGACTCTAGTGCAGCTTCTTCCTCGTATGTGCAAAACATTTTTGGTTATCAATGCACATATGCAGGGGGGACAATTTTGAAAGTTAAAAACCATCAAGGTACTAAATGTTTTGATTTATATCAAAGTACCTTGATTGATGTTTTCAAATGGTTTTAAAGCCGAGAACAATACCAAAAGACCAAACATATATTAAATTAATTAGAGTTATAAGGTGGTTAGGTATAGGTGTTCGTTCCCTTCAGATCCACCAGGAATCGAAGGGAAACACCCAGCGATTAATTCCATTAATATAATAGAGAGTCCCAAAGGTATGGAATAAAAAGAAAAAAAGTGAGAAAAAGGAAATGCAGACAAGACATAGCCAACACTGAACAAACCCAATAAGGAGTTAGTGATGAAACTTGGTAATGCTCGAAGGTTGAAGAATGAAAAGAAAAAGTTAAGATAAAGGGTGAAAAAAAAGCCCTCCTTACACTTAGGCAAAAACCGGATCTATACATATGCTATCAAAAACACTAAGCTGTTGTCTGGTATTAAAGATAGTCATCATGGACCCAGTGATGCGATGCACAACCTTCCTTAGCCACTCAAGGTCTCTCAAAAGACTCTTGTTATCATTCTCACCAAAAAAGGAGAACACCCTTTTCTATTGACTTTCCCCCTGAGTTAGTTGGTATTAAAAAAGGGGACATTCTTTCTCCACAGCCGTCCAATATACTAAAACAAATGTGCGCACTATTGAGTCTAAACCATAAATAATCATCCATAATTCTCACTAGACACTATTCAAATATATTTGTTTTATCAAACATGTGAAAGCAAGTATATCTTATTAGACCTACGCATTATCCTTGTGAATTTTCCAAGAACATCAAAGTGATACGAAAGTATTAACAATGACGATGGAAATCCTTCCAGACTAACATCAACAAAGCTCTATGGTAGTGTGACTTGATGAGAATCCTATATGTGATCAAACTTGAAACACGTTTACGATAGGACGAATTATGAAATGCTTAAAACTCTAGGTGTGTCACAAAACCACTTTAACATGTGACACATCAATTGGTTTTTCAAATCAATTTTTTGATCAATCGGTGAACTTTGTCTTTATGGTCACTTATACCTGTGTTGTCTGCTTTAGAGATGCTCCTTAATGAGAACGTCTATTGAGCTAGCAAACTCTGTCAAGTAATAAAAAAAAAAGATTCTTTGGAATTCTACTACCTACACAAGGCAGTATTAATACTAATTACTGGGAACTGTGGTTATTGCAACCATATTCGAACGCAAGGTGAACAAAGACTCTTTCCGTCCATATATGTTTGTTTATCACTAACCCACTTATGTCAGGAAATCCCTTATGGTTTGTCAGCAGCATAGTACAAGACAGAGCCAAGATTGGAAAGACAGCATGCTCATACTCGACCGACATATGTAAAGACATTATGAAAGCTCAAGTACATGTTTCAAGACTTCCGCTACTCTAATATCGCACGTCCTTCTTGAAGCAACGATGTGTTAAAGTTAAAGAACTTCAAAAAGATGCCTTATTTAAGCTTTCAAATTAAAGATGAAGTAAAGTATGAGCATGTCGGTCTGAAGGTCACAAGTACACAAGATGGCAAAAGATCACAAGATGATGACAAGATATCATGTTTGGTTGATGATCTCAAGAAGCTAAAGATCACATACAAGTCAAAGCTAAAGGAACAAGCTCAAGCCTAAAGTTTAAAGATCACTACGCATATCACAAGTTGAAAGATAAAGATTAAAGACCACGAGCAAAGACGAAGACATTCATAGAATGATAGGCTAAAGATTTTTGTAAAAGGATGTGACCTCCCTTAGGGGAAGATTGTTAGGAATCGAGAAAAGACTCGGTCACACCTAAAATACGTAGGCTTTCGTTGTTCCTTAATTTACTTTTTTGAACCCTCAAATAAGTAGAAAGCCAAAGCCCATGGAAAGCCCATGATAGAGCCCATGGTCGTACCACATAAGAGTATAAATACCCCTCTCTAAGCTTGGAGAGGTGGTGGGTGTTGTTCACTTTCGTCATTTTTAAATAACTAATATCTCTCTTCCTTCACTCTCTAAAAGTGTTCATAACCTCCACTTTCTCATCTCAGTTCTTTGTCATATATTAAAAGATTAGATAATCCAAGTGTAACATTTCTCAAGTTCAGTCATTGTACGACACTATTAATCTTCAATACTTATTTTAGTCCGATACATGATTACTTTATAATTTACCTTTAAGCTGAAATCGTGTAGACTATATATAATCATTCAATGTACCATTCACCAAATACATTAAGGTTTACGTCAACCAATGTTTTAGGGTAATTAATAGGATGATAATTATTAACATTCGCTTTTTTTTTTTTTTTTGCGTTTTATTTTTATTGGTCACGTACAAGGCTTACGTTACATACAATAAAATAACGTTACACACTCCAACATCATAAGTACATACCATGTACTCAAACCAATGACCACTTTTAAACCTTAAACACAAAAACTATTCAATCCTCGTGTTAATAACCCATTGTGGCCGAATAGGGGTAAACAAAAACCATAACACATTGGATACTTACACAATCTTGTACAACAATTAGCTTATAAATGAAATGTACTTAGAAACTAATACCTTTTGTATAAAAATCACACATAATCTCCTTTTGATCCAAGCCCTACTCATCCCACATGCCTAAACCACTAGAAAATCTACACTAAGTACATGTACATCAAGAGTTTAATTAAGACATGTCCTTAATGTTCCTACTTAGCTTAATACATAATGGATATTAACCACTTTGGATCCCTTTTTTCCCTTTGATACCCGCAGCTAGTAACAACAATACACAAACCATAAGATTTCCAAATCCTAAGAAATCTTGTACCTTTTGATCAAGAAATTAAAGAAGTTATACTTGGAGAGTTATATCAAAACCATTGATACTACTAAACATAACACCACCTTTAAAAGGGCACAGTTTTTGGATTAGGTGTGGAACCTGGACAGCAAACTCTTAAGGCCTATATAAACAACCTCTTACTAAGCCATTCATATGTGTCAGTTACACACACAAACACTTAAACACAAACCAACTAGCAAAACCTCTTTTTTGTTCCCTTCTTGAATTCTGGACCATAACGAACCCAAACACATCATCACCTTCAACTACCAAGCTCACTCAAGTCATACATGAATACTAGGATCGCATACAAGGATAATAGAAGGTTACCACAGCAAGGATTAGGTTTATTTAAAAGCATTGAAGCTTAGTTTTTGATATACATACGGGTATACACATTGGTTTTCATTCACAACGCCCAAACACGAAGCCAAGACTCTAGAACTTTTGTAAGATTGCGTTTCTAAGCTTACATGTTCATATCATACTTGTTTTCTTTAGTTGCTAGTCATTTGTGTCACGTTAGTTTGTAATTAACAAGCTAACTGAGCTTTCTTCTATATGCATGGTGAAAATCATAAAATGTTACATTTACAGCCTTGTACATATGTATATAATCACTGTGTGGTTCAAAAATGTGTAACATATGAAAAATGAGACTTAACGAGGACTGGGGCTTATTTGGTTACATTGAAAACACTTACACACGAATTACACGAAACTTACATGTAAACTTTTCATATAAACTCGATGGCTTGGCTTGGGAAAGTATATTCCAACTAATTGAATGGTTGCATGTATAGTATAAGACTTAGAAGCATTCCTAATGAGCTTAAATTTATCGACCAAATGGTCCATGTTCTATGGAAACAACATAAACCAAACGCACCACAGTGAACCATAGGTCCACTGTTGGGCCACGAAGCCCATGAATGGGACAAACAAGCTCATAGGATGGCTTATGTATAGACTTTAAAGGCCTAATATTACTTAATGAGCTTACGAAACCTAACTACTGAAAACGCGTAAAAACCACTAATAAGCTTAACGGATCCCTAACAGACCTTGTTGGGCCAAACATTCCATTAACGGACGTTAATGGGCCCAACAGTTCGTCAACTAGGACCCCAGCTTATTTACGAAGCTCACTAAGCTTAAAGAAGGTTTAAAGAGCTTATTGAACTTAGTTGTATGATCGTATACACATAGAAACCATGTCGGATTCTTAATGGACCTAATGGCCTATTAGCGAGGCCTAATATGGGCCCAGCAACCCCTAATAAGCTCGAGCAAGCTTAATCGAGAGCTTATTCAAATTTGTGGGCTTATTTGAAGCATAGATTGCTAATGGACCTAAGGATAAGTAAACTACAACTTTTAAAACCTCTAAATGACCCCAAAGGCCCATTATCGAGAGCTTATTGCTTATGAATAAGCCAAACCTATAAAAATATCCTTAAATACAATCCTAAGGACTTATGAAAACTAGGAAAGAGCTAGAACATGTTATAAAGAACAATTATGGAGACCTTTAAAGACGGTTTGAGTTATGATTATTGGGCAACGAGCCCAATAAGCGCAAATAGCTCACCCAATCTTTTTTACCAGCTTAACAACATTTCACATAAACTTATATAGCAATGACCTTAATCTTTTTAGAATCTGTAATAGACCATTTGTTTGCTTAATGGGCTTTAACAAGTCACAGATAAGCCCAATATGCATAAATAAGCTCACCCGAGCTTAATTTTTCGTATTAATAGTTTTCATAAGCTTAAATTAGCTTAATGAGAGCTTATGGCTTTCAAAATCCTTATAGGACCTTTAATTTGCTAATGGACTTAACGAGGCCCAAAAAGCAAAAATAACTCATTCGAGCTTATTTTATAAGCTACCACAGCTTAGTGTATCGTAATGGGTCCATAAAACCTGTTAGACCAGTAGGGCCGGTTAGTAAACGTTTCAAACTTTAATTGGACTTAAAATGTATTTTTGGAAGTTAGAGGACTAAAAATGTAAAACTTGAACTTGATGGTTAAAACGTCTGCCAAAACTAAACGTATAAGTATAGGACTGTTTTTTTCACTTCTAAAACCTAAGGGAGTGTTTTGAAAGTAAAGAACCAAAATGTAACTTTTATTTAAAGTTAAAGGTGCAAAAGGTGTAAACAATGGAACCTAAGGGATTAAAATGTAAAATGAATCTATTTTCATAAACATAGGACTGCGTTGTAAATATGGAAAACCTAAGGGTATTTTATGAACATAAGTGAATTTAATAAACACTTAAGGTGTCGGACTAGTTGGAGCATAATGTAGATACTTATACAACTAAAACACGTGAATAATAAATACGTATATTTATTATCAATACATTTACACCGGGTATACTTAAAAGCATATAGTCGTACATATTCCCAAGAGCCAACAAGTAAAGACAAATACAATAAACATGTGCACCACGCAAACAAGTATAACCGGTAATATATATAAACTAGAGCAAATTATTGGTAGTTTATACAATAGTGATCGTTATCCTAAACTTGTTATAACTAATACTGGATCGTATTTACTTAGTTATCTCACGGTGTGATTCATTTGCCATACTTTGATATATTTATCATTCACAGAGGACTACCTACTAAGGTGAGTTCATAGCCCCATACTTTACAATTATTTAAAGTGTTTAACAACTTTGGGGTGATAACATGCCTTATTATTACCCAAAATACGCAAGGGTACATTTTATACAATGATTACGTGTTTTGCCTAAGTAGCGATAACCCACTGAGCCCTTTATCATGAACTGTCGATTACTATATTATAAGCGCGAGTGTTATAAATAGATATTTGCGATTGACGTCCCCGTTCGGGTGAGTAGCGCTCACTGTGTCGGTTTGCCAGACAACAAACGTATACCATGTCGGATTTGGGATGTTGCGGGTTAGAACATCATTCACGGGAATTGTTGGTAATTTATTGCATTCATACATGTCGAGCTTCAGTGTCATGAGCTTAGGAAAACGTAATTACCTTTTATGATGTTTGCATCTGTTGCTTAATCATACACATGGAAATCTTGCGGTCCTATAATTGATTTACATAAACCTATGAATTCACCAACTTTATGTTGACATTTTAAGCATGTTTTTCTCAGGTCAATAAGGAACGAGGTGCCCAGATACATTGGGGGTCACTCTTTGGAGAGAGTCAATACTAAAAATTTGGGATCCGTAATTACATTTTGGGAACAATTTTGTTAAAAACCAAATCATTACATTAATATTGTCGAACAATGAAATCCATAGCTTATGTAATGAACAAGTATTTTGTTAATCCAATGTATCTTTTTAAAATGACACGTTTAGTGGTCGTTCTCATATCTTGTGCTATTGATCTATGAAGTAACGCCCTCGGATATTCAATATTCCGCTGCAACTCAGATTTGGGGGTGTTACAGATTGGTATCAGAGCCAAGGTTATAGAGAACCAGGTCAAAAGTTTTTGTCTGGACTATAACCATTTTCAAACACTGCATTCACAAATGGGGTTTGCACGGGACACACATACATTACTTGTTTGCAATCTAGCATATGTGCTTACATGACATACACTGTTTTAGCATTAGTAGCTTACTAAGTGCTTGCATGATTGATATACGAGTATATAAATTATATTACGTATATTACTATAAGAGTCTTAAAATTAATACTTATATAAGTTATTTTGTTTTTACAGCAGTCATGTCTTCTGCATCATCTGCGGTTACCTACACTTCCGTCTACACCAATTCTGAGCCAGGGAGGGTATTTTGGGGAGCTGACGAGGAGCTGTCGGACCGGTGGTTCTCCCACGAGTCCAACGAATACAGATACGATGGACTCCCTATGCAGCCGGTAGCCCCACCATCACTGGATTACATACCAGGCCCCGAGGAGCCACAGATACCACCAGTACCAGAAGACGAGGATGAGCGTGAGCCTATGTTCATACAGCCACATGATCCTGACTACGTGCCAAAGCCTATATACCATTGGAGGATGAGCATGAGTTTCTGGTTAAGGAGCAGCCATTACCTCCTGTTGTTTCACCTACTGCTGAGTCACCAGGATATGTTGTTGAGTCGGATCCAAAAGAGGATCCAGAGGAGTATGGGGATGATGAGACAAAGGATGGTCCTGTTGACTATCCCATGGATGGGGGAGAGGATGGAGATAATGATGATGGCGATTCACACGGGATGACTCCGATGATGAGGATGAGGATGAAGAGGATGAAGATGGAGAGGATGAGGAGGAGGGGGAGGAGGAGCACTTAGCTCCGGCCGACTCCGCTGTTGTTGTACCTACTGTTGAGCTTGTTTCCCCACCTGAGGGAACAGAGCATGTTATACCACCACCCTCCACTGACATTACTACCACTGGAGCTAGGATTACTGTCCGGCTTCAGGCTTCCATATCCCTTCCACCAGAGGCAGAGGTTGAGAGACTTCTAGCCATGCCTACTCCACCACCATCACTACCTATCTCACTATCACCACCCTCTGCAGGGGAGCGCCTTGTTAGGTGCACGACCCCACTTGCACTTTCATCACTACCACCTGTGCCATCACCATTACTATCATCATATGGGTGTCCAACCCAAATCCAAACACTCAAGATAGCCTCCACTCAGACCCTTATTGATGCAGTTACTACCGCATTACCATCACCACCACTACCACCATCTCTATACATACCACCACCTGTTGACCGTAGGGATGATATTTCCGAGTCCGAGCAGCCACCTCGCAAGAGGTTGTGTTTGTCCACTCTAGGCTCCAGGTATGAGGTCGGGGAGAGTTCTACCGCTAGACCTATCGGAGGACGAGGGACAGATTATGGGTTTGTCAGCATCGTGGATGCTGAAGCGAGACGACAGGGGATTAGTGAGGTTGGGTATGGTATTAGGGATACTTAGGCGGATCAGGCAAAGGCAGTTTCTGAGGTAGCACCTATGACCGTGGGAGAGGTCAATACTAGGGTTACAGAGCTTGCTGAGCTCCATGAGCGTGACACATAGGACTTGTATGCTTTACTAGAGGATGCTCAGGATGGTAGGACTCGTATATCACAACGAGTCGCCATGGACTCACAACGGGTCGACTTACTAATGAGGGATAGGATGACTCTCCAAGAGACAGTATGGATTGTAGAGGATGAGGCCTATGCTTCCCGAGAGGCTTGGGTTCACTCGATAGGATTGAGTCAGACAGTTCATCATGTGCTTCAGACCCACCGTGATCATATGTATGCATACGAGACCCAGATCCAGGCACATCAGACACAGCTATAGCTGCAGGGTACTCTTATTAGTTGCATGGTACTCCTGATTCATACACGAGCACCAGGTACATGAGACCCACTCCCTAGATTCAGCAGGCCTGAGAAGGCAAGAGCATCGAGAGACTGACCGTAGGTTCCAGGCAGATGATTGAAAGAGATTCTCTGAGTGTGATGAGCGACAAGGAGGCGGAGCGATGGGTGACCATGCAAGGCTGAGTTTGTTAGCATTTGTGAGAGCAGCATAGGAGAGCTGGACAGCCAGGATCCAGATGTTAGAGTTCTAGATCCCCAGGATTCTTCTAAGGGAAGATGCTAGCGTGCATCTGTATGTTTATGTTCAATTTCATTTTGCTAAGCAGTTGTTTAGGCATGTTAAGTATTAGGGGTTCTCCCCGCTAGCATAGCCTTAAATCTTTTGTATTGTATTTTGTGTACCAAAAAAACTATCATACCATGTAAAATTTTCCAATTATGAATGAAATAAGATGTGTTATGTTTGTACTATATACCATCTCTATGTATGTTGTCTCATCTGTAATTATTTATATGTCTGGTCATGACCTCCGACGTTTTTGTTTTCATTGATTTAGGTACGAATCATGGCACCTGTGACAAACCAAGGAAACCGAATACCCCACCAAACAACACCCAACCCAAACAACGAATGACTCCAAAACTGTCAAAAGCTTTGATTGATCAAGTCTCTGTCTTGCGAAACTGTCACAAAATAGAGACGAAACCACTAGTTCATCCACGGGGATAACCGAAGGAATATGGCCAACCAACTACCACTCCCATATGTTCAACGAAGACTTACATGAATGTCAACCATATTGAACTTCCAAGGAAATGAAGGCGTTGTCGGTTTAACCTGGTGGATTGAAAAGATGGAATCAGTTTTCAGTATATGTGGTTATGCTATTGAAAATCATGGTTAAGTTTTGCACGCAATGCACTCTATTTTGGGGCTGCTGTGACTTGGAGAGATGGTCATATAAGATCTTTAGTGGTCCTGAGATGGCATATTCAATTGACTTAGAAGTATCCAAGAAGAAAATGACGGACAAGTATTGTCCGCAGGGTGAAATCAAGAAACTAGAAATCGAGTTGTGGAACCTAAAGGTCAAAGGGAATGATGTTCCAACATACACTGAACGTTTCCAAGAGCTGACCCTGATATATACCAAGTTTGTTGCTAATGAAACTGAGAAGGTTGACAAGTACATCAGTGGACTATCCTGAAACAATTATGGAATGTGAATTCTACCAGACCCAAGACCGTGTGATGAAGACTAATTGAGTTGGCCAATGACTTGATGGATCAGAAACTCCGCACCTATGCGGAAAGGCAGACTGACAACAAAAGGAAGGCTGATGATTCATCCAGAAACAACCATGGCCATCAACAACAACCCTTCAAGAGACAGAATGTCGCCAAGGTCTACAATATGGGGGCGGGTGAAAAGAAGTCGTATGGTGGATCTTTGCCCAAGTGCACCAATTTGCTTTCATCACATGGACCATGAACTCAGAATGCCAACAAATGTAACAGTATGGCACTTTACTCGCGACTGCAAGAAAAAAAAGGTCTGGCAACATTAAAATGTTGCTAATATTTCAGCTAGGGAAAAATAGGGCAGTTCCAAAAGAATGGTTTGTATTGAATGTGGAGCTCTATGACCATTTCAAGATGAGATTGTCCAAAATTGAAGATAAGGAGGGGGAAAATGGGAATGCCCAAGGCTGGGTATACGCAGTTGGAAATGCAGAGAAGAATAGGAATGCATCGAGGAACCCGAACTCTAATGTCGTCACGGGTATGTTCCTCTTAAACAACAACTATGCATCTATCTTATTTGACACTTGTGCCGATAGAAGTTTTATATCTACTGTCTTTCAGATCCCCTAAGTTGACATCACCAACCCCAACTCCATTAGAAAGAGTTAGTACGACGAATTAGCTGACGGGAAAATAATCAGGATAGACACTATTATACGGGGTTGCACTTTAAATTTCTTAAACCATCCATTCAACATAGATTAATGCCCGTAGAACTGGGTAGTTTTCGACGTTAATTATCGGCATGGATTAGGTTAAGAATTGAGGTCCACGCCGTGATCCGTTGTGGATGAGAAACTTGTTTTGAAATTCATAATTCTCTATGGGAATGAAACCTTGATTTTTTCGTGGTGACGAAAGTAACAACGGCAGAGAAATCTAACTCGGTGACCATTATCTCATGTTCAATAATAGGCGTCAAAATTACATGGCCGAAAGGATGACCATATCTTTTTTTGGCACAGATATCCGCCAAGAAGGAGGAAGACAATTCGGAAGGAAATCAACTTAAGGACGTACCAATCATTCAAGATTTTTCGGAAGTGTTTCCCGAGGACTTGCCGGGTCTTCCTCCAGCTCGACCGGTGGAATTCCAAATCGACTTGATTCCAGAGCCGCGCCCTTACTCGAGCACTGTATCGATTGCATCGACCAAAATGAAGGGAATGTCAGAATAACTAACAAGAGCATTTCGACAAAGGCTTCATAGACCTAGTTCCTGTCACCTGGGGAGCCCCGGTCTTGTTTTCGTCAAAAAGAAGATGGTTCATTCAAGGATGTGCATTGACTACGGGAGTTTAAATAAGCTAACATGAAGAATCGTATCCACTCCTGAGGATAGACGATTTATTCGATCAACTCCAAGAACCACATTTATTCAAAAAAGAATTGAGATGCGTGTTATCACATAGCTGAGAGTACAGAACAAGACGTTCCACAAACGGCAAATCGAATCTGTATGGTCCATTCGACGATTTCGGTATTCCCTTTGGGCTAAACAAATGCCCTGTGGTATTTTCTTAGACCTCATAAACCGAGTTTGCAAGCCCTACTGGATAAGTCAAAATCGTATCTTCAAATTAGATGATATACTTGTTTATTCAAAGGACCAGAAAAGCACGAAGAACATCTAAGGCAATTTTGGAATTGACTTAAGACAGTAAGTTGTATGCCAAGTTTTCCAAAGTGTGAATTTCTGGATTCTGAAGGAAAATTTCTCGGTCCAAGTCATTGATATGCAGAGGCATTCAAGTGGATCCAGCCACGATAGAAATCTATCAAAGATTGGGCATCGTCCTAAGTACACTGACAGAGCTCGCCAATTTTTAGGTCTTTGGTGGTTACTATCGAGAGGGTTTATTGAGGATTTATCAAAGAATGCTAAATCAATGACGAACGCTTACTCAAAGGGGATCAAGTTTGACTATGGGTTAAAAGAAGAAAACGCATTATTACAGTTAATAAAGCAGAAGTATTAAGTAGCGCACCAAATTTCTGCGCATTATCTGAGGAAACGAAGATCTTGTTTTCTATTGCGATGCTTCACCACAAGGGTTTAGATGTTTGTTGATGCAGAGAGTGAAGGTTGATTGCCTATGCTTTCTCGACAACTAAAAAATTCATGAGAAGAACTACAACCACTCATGATTTAGAACTTTGGATCGATGGTGATTGAACTAAAAAATGGAGACATTAATCTAAATGGAAACCCAAATGCACCGTGTTCACCGACCATAACAGTCTACAACCACATTCTGACCAAAAGAAGCCTTAACATTAGGCAACGCCGTGCTAGAATTGCTAAAGATTACTATTGTGTACCTTCGTTATCACCCGGGGAAGGCAAACGTAGTGGCCGACGCATTGAGCCGTAAGGAAACAGATTAAACATTGGCGGGTGTAGAGCCTTAGTTATGACTATTGGGGCTTGAGATCTTCCCAAACAATACTAAAGCTCAAATCAATCCCTAAAACCAGAGAACTTGAAGGAAGGAAGATGTAGGTGGAATGATCAGAAGGGATACACCCAAGGAAAAGTAGGAACTAACGCGCCGAGGAACCTTATTTTTAAACTGTCATGAGTCTTGCTTGCCATGCTATGGCAACTTAAGATCCGTGACTATGCACGAATCCCATAAGTCAAAATATTATATCCATCCCGATTCTGAAAAGATGTATCAAGACATAAAGAATCTATATTGGTGGCCACAATATAAACAGCTAACATACGCCACCTATGTATAACAAGTGCTGACGTGAGCAAAGTCAAGGCCGCACTTCATAAGGCCATCGGTCTATTTAGTACAACCATCATTACCCGAGTGGAAGTGGGATAATATCACGATGGATTTTATCACCAAGCATCCCTAAAGTCCGTCACAAAAGGTTTTACCACACATCTGGGTGATTGTGGGATTCGACTGTACAAAATCAAGCTCACTTTCTTGCCAATAAGGGAGAAATATCCATTAGACCATTTGGAAAGGTTGTACCTGAACAGGAAATTAGGCAAGAACACGAAATACCTGTTTTCAATCATCTGTGATCAAGATGGAGGATCACATCAAACTCTAGAGATTCAATTCAGAAAGCTTAGGTACAGATCTGAGTATGACATCGCGTAACAATCCCGGAAACCGAAGGTCAGAGCGAGAGGCTATTCCAAACTCTCGAGGACATGCTACGTGCTTGCGTGATCGACTTTGGAAAGGGCTGGGTTAGCATTTGCCATAAGCCAAATTTACATATAATCAATAGTATCACGCTAGCATAAAGGCCGCACCTTATGAGGTACTTTATGGCTGAAAATGTCGATCACCTATGTGTTGGGCCAAAGTTAGAGAAGCTAAACTTACTGGTCCGGAAATGATCCATGAAACAATGGAAAAGATCGTCCTGATCAAGCAGAGAATTCAAGCTGCTCAGGATCGACAAAATAGCTACGCTGATTTAAAGCGTAAGCCGGTGGAGTTCGAAGTCGGGGATAGAGTTATGCTCAAGGTCTCGCCTTGGAAAGGGGTTATACGATTCGGTAAGCAGGGCAAGTTAAACCCGAGATATGTCGGACCATTTAAGGTGTTAGCCAAGGTTGGGAAGGCTGCCTACAAGCTGGAACTTCCTCAAGAATTGAGCAGGGTTCACCATACTTTCCATGTGTCTAATCTGAAGAAATGTTACGCTGACGAACCATTAGCCATGTCGTTGGAAGGAATTCACGTTGATGATAAGCTCCAGTTTGTGGAAGAGCCCTTTGAAATCTTGGAACGGGAGATCAAACGATTAAAGCGAAGCCGGATACCATTGGTTAAGGTTCGCTGGAACTCTAGGAGAGGTCCTGAGTTCACCTGGGAACGTGAAGATTCGTTCAACAGAAATACCCACAGCTTTTCACAAACCAGGCTTCGTCATCCACTACAAGGTCTTAAGTTTTGAGGACAAAGCTCTTTTAACGGGTGGAGACTATAACATTTCTCAATTTCAGGTCATTGTACGACTCTATTATTCTTCACTACTTATTTTAGTCCGATACGCGTTTACTTTTAATTTAACTTTTAAGCTAAATCGCGTAGACTCTAGGACTTTTGTAAGTCGCGTTCTAGGCTTACATGTTCATATCATACTTGTTTTCTTTGGTTGCTAGTCATTTGGGTCACGTTAGTTTGTAATTAACAAGCTAACATGAGCTTGTGCATGCATGGTGCAAATCATACATGTTACACGCTTATACATATGTATATAATCACTTGTGTGGTGCTAAAATGTGTTAACATATGTAAAATGAGACATAACGAGGACTAGGGCTTATTTGGTTACATTGAAAACACTTACACACGAATTACACGAAACTTACACGTAAACTTGCATATAAACTCGATGGCTTGGCTTGGGAACGTATATTCCAATTAATTAAACGGTTGCATGTATAGTATAAGACATAGAAGCGTTCCTAATGAGCTTAATTTGATCGACATATGGTCGAAGGTTATGAAACCCAAACCAAACACACCACAGTGAACCATAGGTCTACTGTTAGGCCTCGAAGCCCATGAATGGGACAAACAAGCTTATAATATGGCTTATGTATAACTTAAAGAGCCTATTAGTAGCTTAATGTGCTTAACAAAACCCTAACTAAACCCTAAAACCACTAATAAGCTTAACGAACCCCTAACGGACCTTGTTAGGCCAAACAATCCATTAACGGACGATTAATGGGCCCAACAGTTCATTAACTAGGACCCCAGCTTATTACGAAGCTCACTAAGATTAAAGAAGGTTTAGAGAGCTTATTAAACTTAGTGGTATGATCGTATACACATAGAAACCATGCCGAATTCTTAATGGACCTAATGGCCCATTAGTGAGTCCTAATATGGGCCTAACAACCCCTAATAAGCTTGAGCAAGCTTAATCGGGAGCTTATTTAGATTTGTGGGCTTATTAGAAGCATAAATTGCTAATGGACCTAAGGATAATAAACTTACACTTTTAAAACCCTTAATGGACCTAAAAGCCCATTACCGTAGCTTATGGCTTATGGGATAAGCCAATAAGCCAAAACAGCTTATTTAAACTAAATTAACTTAATTGTATCAAAACCTACTTGAAAAACTAGCTAAACACTTTATTGGACCTTAAAGGCTTAATTCGAATTTATTATTGGGTCGAAAAGCCCAATAAGCCCAAATAAGCTTATCCGAGCTTATTGATTAGCTCAAACAGCTTATTTTCCTTAATTAAGCTTAATGGAGTCTTTTACCACTTGTTGAAACTTAAATGGTGTGATTTTTACAAGTTAAGGGACTAAAGGTGTCAAAATAGAAACTTGAGGGTTAAAACTGTAAACCTACTATTTTTGT
>BQNB010043181.1:0-32934 GCA_026074375.1 Tanacetum coccineum | reverse complement strand
TAATAATGCTAAAACAAGTAAAGGAAACCTAAAAACGAAAGCAAATAAGGCTAAAACACGAAAAACGAGAACGGGATTCAAATCTCATTCTTTAAAAACCTAAATTCTACAAATTTAACCCTACGAACGCAAATTTAATTTTCCTAGGTCCTAAATGATAAAATAAATTTTTCTAAAAAAGAATTATATTTTTTTGACTTTTTAATAATTTTTTATGAATTAAAAACTGTTTTAAAAAGAAAAATTAATTAAAAATATTAAATGAATTTGGAAAAATCTGAAAAATTACTGAAAAGTACTTTGAACAGTGCTGGTTTTATGAAAAATAAAATACTAAAAAGTTGCTAAACGAATAAGATAGAAATAAACAAAAATGGCTGATAAGCTAATTTGGGCTAAAAAGGGTTAAATAATAAATTTGGAAGGATATGACCAGATGACCATATCTAGTGCTGTGGTAGTGAGAGTGTGTGTTAAGTCGTTGGCTTGGTAAAGGGGAGGTCACATGGTCGAATCCTGTGGCTTCCCTTTTTGAAAAACCTTTTTTTCTTTTTGAAACTTGAAAAAAAAGCCAAAATAATAAACTTTAAAACAGCAACTTTTTACAAAAACTTAAAATAAGCACAGAAATAAGCAGATTAAGTGACAGTTTTTACTTTTTAACTTAACTAACTAAGGGCTAAACTGTTAAGCTATTTAAGCACAAATAAGCAAATGAAAAGGCAAAATAAGCAAAGACAGATATAGTATTACACCTAATAAGCAATTCTAAACACAAATAAGCAAAGAAAGTAAACAACAAAAGGCATAAAAGAAATAAGCAGATTGGCTAAACTGTTAATTAAAACAGCCACAAGGGCACTTTTGGGCTTAATTTTAAGCCCTTAATGGATCCTTATGGCTATATGGCTTATACCCCTAAAAAGCATGAACAATAAGCTTTCTAAATCACCCATAAGAAAAGAATTTAAAACACATTTAAGCCCTGAAAAAGCTTGATGAAAAAGACTGTTTTCAAACAGATTGCCCTCTTTTTTGGTTTTTTGTAAGAGAAAAAAAATATTTGGCTTTTGCAACCTTGATTTTAAACAAGTAAAAGAGCTTTAAAGACTAAAATAAGTTAAAACAGATGAAGATAGACAACCAATGAGCAGAGCTTAATAACAGGATTTAAAAGACAAGTAATGTAAATGACAATATTTAAAGAAAACTTAAAATTTCATTAGCTTGAAAAAAATTACAATGCAAGGATTTAAATGACAGTAAGTAAAAGACAATATTAAAAATGATCTAATTTTGTTAAAACAAGACTTGACAAAAACAAATGAGCTACAATAGCTTATATTTATACTAAAATTCTAAGTCTTCAAGTCTTCACTTGTGCTTCTTCTGTGAGAGAGCTCAAGAGGTGTGCTTTTGGTGTGAGGAGAAGTCCCAAAAATCATCTCAGCCATCCATTATGTGTGTTCTCTAAGTCTTGTGATCAAAGCCCCTGATTTTCTTGTCTTTTTCATGGACGAATAGGGTGTTAGGGGATTGCCAACATGGCAAATGCCCCATGTGATGAAGTGGGGTTAAGGGAAAGGAATGGTTTTGTTTGGGGGTATAGTAGACGAGGTGAAAATTAACAGGGGTGAAGGAATAGTAATTTGGGCGGGAAAGGGGTTGTTTTGTTTGACTGGGTTAACAGGTAAGAGTTGTGGGAAATGGCAAAAATGACCCCTCATTTTGTATTGTTGTTTTACATCCATAGTCCTTGTGGTGTGAAAGATATAAAGGAGTTGGCAAGTTAAGCCCTTGAGGTTGTATGCCTTTGTTACAGCCACAGTCCCTAAAGGACTAATGGTGTTAACAGTTAAAGGGTGTTATGGGCTAACTGGCAGTTAAGTTGTTTAGGCCTTAGTTAAGTATTTAGGCTTTTTTAAACTTTAGGCTTATTTAGTCTTGGTATAAATACCTTAATAGGCTGACCCAGCCAATTAGATGGGTGTGGGTTGGCCCATTAAGTATTTCTTCAATATCGGCATCATCTTTGACTTTGACTTTGTTGAGCTTTGACTTTGACTTTGAATTTTGACTTTTTCACGCTCTTCCATTCCGTGCTTGGTTTTGTCCGTTTTGACTTGATTTTTGTCCTTTTTGTTGATATCCGTTTCCTGCACAATATAAATGCAAAACACACAAATACAATGTATTTTTTGGTATGTTTTTAGTCTTTTAAGTCCGTTTTTATAGGCAAAGGGTATGTGTAATTAAACACATACCAGTGTCCAAGACGTTGATGCCATGTATGTTGACTAACAAGAAAAACATGAGGATAGGAGATGGAGCTGTGACTGGTTAAAGATCCCTCGTGCTATCACATCGGAGAAGCACCCGACGAGTTGTGAAATCCTTAACAGAAAAACCAAATGCATCGAATTTAATGGTGCAATTATTATCACGAACAAACTGACGCATAGAAATAAGATTTTTGAAAATATTTGGTGTAATAAGGACATTATTAAGATGAAGGGAACCATAAGCAATTGGCAAAATACTATGGCTCGTATTGGTGATGGGTATAGAATGACCGTCACTAACCGAGACAGAGGGATAAATGCAAGTATTAAACACATCACTTATACTAGTAATTAAAGAATTAAGGTGAGAACTCGCACCTGTATCCATGTTCCAAGCACCGTTAGTAAGATCCTGCAGTGTGACGGTACTAAAGGCATGTGGTAAGGTGGTCTCCGTATGTCCGAACTGAGCTGCGGGCTGACCCACATTACCAATGGGCTGGATCCGCTAAAAACTTGGTAAATGACCCATCAGAGTATTAAGCTGAACCGGCTGGAAAATAGGTAACTGACCCACTGGAAGAGTAAGTTGGGTCTGGTGATACATCGGTAACGGACCTATATAATGAGTGGGTTGAGCATGCTGATTGTGGAAACCAGGGGGGACAATAACATGTTACTGGGCTGAACAAATGATGGGCCAAAAGAAGAGCCCGGTGGACCAGCAGTAGCATGTGACATTTGCATATTTGGGATACCAGTACTAATTTTTCTTGGGTATTGAAAGTAGCAGCCGACAACCTTTTTAGTTGATTTGTTTTGATGAAAAAGTGACGGCAAAAAAAGGAGTTGTTTTGGCTTGGTTACTTTTGTTGTAAAGAAAAACAGTACGAAGGTATTTATTATTTACCTTTGATTTAGTGCTTTGTGAACAAAACAAATGTATCGACTTGTTACCAAAGAACAAGAACACGGTTTGTTACCTAAGAACAAACACCAAATGAAACAGCCCATGACCTAAGCACGAACAACAAATGTAACTGATGTGTGGATTTGTGACCTTAGCACATATTACCAACACAAAATTTAAAACAAACTTGATTTAGGATTTGTGTTTGAGAAGGTGTTATGGATTTTAGGGTTAGAGGAGCGGTATGGCTGATACCATGTAGGTGGGATAAATCTCATATGTCATTCAATAAACCACGATACAATATATAATGTGTACAAAGATTATTCTAGAAGTGGGATTGAGCCCAAGACAATAAATATCTAACTATACGGGCTATCATTTTCTTGATTCCTAACAATCTCCCCTTAAGGGAGGTCACTCCAATTTACAAAAGACTTAAACTTAGCCTTCTATGAATGTTCTTCAATCTTGCTCGTAGTCTTGAATCTTTAATCATTATCTTGTGACTTTATGTAGTGTTCCTTGATCTTAAACTTGTTCCCACATGCTTTGTGGACTTGTGATCGTGAGCCTTTATCTTTAATCATCACTTGATCATCTTTGTGATTCTTGGCCATCTTGCGTTCTCATGTCTTTGGACCAACATGCTCATACTTTTCTTTATTTTGAAAGCTGCCTGACAATCTCCCTTGATATGCTTTGACTTGAACACTTTATGACTTAAAGGAAGACGTTGAGTATCAGAGTATCGGAAGACTTTAGTAACATGTACTTGAGCTTTTATTATGACTTTATATTTGTCGATCGAGTAAGAGCATGTGGTTATGAATTCAACTATGCTGGAAAGGAGAGCTGCCACCTTTGTATAAATCTACAATTAACAGTTAGGGATAGGCACAGATATGGACGAACATGGCTTTGTCCTTCGTCAAATATAGGTAGGGTTAACCTTCGGTTCCGTAAGGACCGACCTGTGATCAGGTAGATTCAATTTAGAAGAATCTCCTTAACAGGATTTCCATCTTAAAGTGTTGGATCCTCTAATGCAGGCACATCAGATTCACCGTACTTACTTGTTCTCATTATCGGAACGTCTTAAAGCAGACAACACGATAAGAGTGAATTGGTTAGTTACTATCTTACCAATTGAGTCGTGAATTTACAAACTGGACCAAATCGATATCCAGTTGACACAAATTTGATCCATGTAGGATCGCGCAAGTTACCTACCGTAGTGCTGTTTGATGTTGACAATGGAAGGATTTCCATTCGTCATTGTGAATACTTAAAAGTATCACTCTGAATGTTCTGGTAAGATCACGTGGATAATGCGTAGGACTCTATATATATCACCTGTGTTTACAGTGTATGAACAACGAGTGTAATTTGGAATTGTGTCCTAATGAAATTTATAGATTGATCTCTTTGGCTCTAGACTCGATAAGTACATTTTGGTTTTAGTGATCGGATGCTTGAGCAGACTGCCACCTTTTCAATATCAACTAACTCGGAGTGAGAAAGTCGATAGAAATGTGTTTAATCTCTGTGAGAAATGAAACAAACTTCTTTTGAGAGAAGCCTGAGTAGCTTGGGAGGGTTGTGCATTGCATCACTGGGTCCGTGATGACTATCTTCAATACCAGTAATCAACTATGTGATTCTGATAGCATATGTATTGACCTGGTTTCTGTCTAAAGTGTATGGAGGGCTTTTTTCTTTATACCCTTTATCCTTACAATTCTTATTAATTTTCAATCCCTTCAATGTTAAACCAACGTGTCCTCATTATCACCATGTTGGGTTTGTTTCGGCGATAACTCATGCCTTGGATAACATTTTTCCCAATCTCACTTTACTCCTTTTGTATATCATACCTAAGGACTTCTACTCTATCTATTGGAGTGTCATTGGGTAGATCCCTTTGGTTTTTTGGATGGATCATGGAACAAATACCTAACTCTAACCGCCTTATATCTCCTTGAAAATCAACATTCGGTCGGTCATTTGGTATTTCCATTTTAGCCATAAAACCATTTGAAAATCAATCAAGGTACATGTGATATAAATCAAAAGCATTTGTACCTTGAAAGTTTCATTTTTCATAATTGCCCCCTACATATGTGCATCGGTATTCGAAAGCTTTTTGCACATGAAGGGAGGAAGCCGCACTTAAGTCACTAAGATCACATTTATTAGTTTCATATTTTAATTGCATTTTCTCCCCTTATCAAAAATGTCAAATCTCTTGATATTTTGGCTACAATACTTGTATAATAAAACATATATTTGAGGAGTAAGAAATGTACCTTTTCAAGATGTGATATTTTGAGGTAATGAGATTCCGGAGATGACATCAAAAATCCGTGATCATTTTTGATGATCCACCAAGCTTCCATAAGGAACAAAAGACATAATACAAATAGATCTATAAAGATTACTATATAAAAAATCGTTCTTTGTAGTTTTCGAAATTCATTTGATCGGTTTTTAAAGATTTTAAAATACAATATATTTTAAAAGTCTTTGGTAACCTGCTCTTGATACCAATTGTGGAAAACTAGAAGGGGGGAGGGTTGAATAGTTTTACCAATTAAAAAAATTTTGTTTCAATCTTGTTAATTGATTGTTTGATGAATTATTAGATATAAGGATAGTAAACATATAAGCTATTAATTTAACGTGATATGCAAGCACAAAAGTAAAGGATATGTGACACAAGTATTTATAGTGGTTCGGCTACAATGTCACCTTTCTTGCCCTACTCCACTCCTCGAGTTACCTACTCGAGAGTTCGAAATCACTAGACACCAAACTCCTTCAATCGGCAGAGAAGCCTCACAACGTTGCTTACCCTTTATCCGGTACTAAGCTAACTACCGAGTCCTATTACGAAAGAACCAATCCCTCGTCACTTACTCTTTATTCGATACTAAGCTAGATACCGTGTCATAATCATGGAAGGACAAACCCCTCAACACTTAGCCTCGATCTAAAAGCTAGGTTCTAACAAACATAGAACCAACCTCACAATGTACAATTGAAATCCTAACTTTCTACTAACTAGTTTTTCCCTATACACTCTCAAGACATTATAATGATAGATTTGAATAAATATAATGAATGAAATGATGACTCAAGATCAGTAGATAGATCTTCATGAGATGGGGGATACTTGCAACAAGCGAAGCTTGAAGCTTGATCTCGTATGCATAAACCGATAAATCTTCTCCTATTAAAAATATCACCAAAACTCTAGTATGATATAAAACATGATCTAAGATCAGAGGTTAGATGAATGTAACTGAAAAGTATATGAGAATGGATGCCTTAAACAAAAGAAATGACTTGGTATTTATAGGCAAAATTGTTATTGTAGCACGGTTTCGCTGGTTCTTTCTGCATGAAGGAACCGACCGGTATAAACCTATGGAACCGGCTATCCTGTAGCCCGGTTCTGTCCGGTTCCCTCTACCAAATGAAACCGGCCAGTGTAAGGTGATGGAACCGGCTGTCTGACACACAATCCGAATTTTAGATTGTGTGATGTCACCTATGATGTAACCATTTTCAAAAATGATTTTTCTAGTTCATAGGAGTGTGATAGTGTTTAAAAGAAACTTTTATTAAAATTACTAAGTGTTTATATTATTCTCAGAGGTGTAAACGAGTCGAGTCGATCCGAGTACTGCCAAGCTCGAGCTCGACTCGAATACTAAAACTCGAGCTCAAAACTCGACTCGAGCTCGGTCAAGATTTATATTTCGAGCTCGAGCTCGAGTCGTCATACAAAACTCGAGCTCGAAGCTCGACTCGAGCTTGATTATTTTCACATTTAAAGCTCGAACTCGATAAATACTCGACATATAAAGCTCGGCTCGACTCGATTTGTAGAAAATTTAGTATATATGAATATAAAAGGGTAAAAGTGTAATTTAGTTGAAGCTCGATAAGGCTCGCGAGCTTCACGAGCAGAGTATTTTCGAGCTCGAACTCGACTCGAAGATATACTCGAGTAGCTCGAACTCGAGCTCGACTCGTTTACATCGAGTCGATTTCGAGTAGTTTACGAGTCGATGACGAGTAGTTCGCGAGTTGTCTCATCTCGTTTACACCCCTAATTATTCTCAAAACAAAAGTGATTATATATATTTTAACCAAAATGACTAAGTTGGTTTGTAGAAAATATATCATGTATGTTTTGACGAAAGACGGGTTTGCAAAGTGGTAATGATGTATGATGCAAATGATGAGTATGATAAGGATGATGAATTATAATTATGATAGTTGAGTTAGAAAACTATTGGTTTAAAATGAATAAACTTTATTTTCTACTTTCGATGATTTTATGATTGTCATCGACAAAACACGGATATATCGTAAAATATAAATAAACATTTTTACGGTTTATTTGTATTAACAACCAGGTTTTAACTCAACAAGTATATAATCACCCAAATCTTTACATATATAATCACCCATACCGATTATTGCAATAACTTTTATTGTAATAACGACTTTTTCCGCATCGTAAGTATAACATTTTGTAAAATCTATTTGTGAAAATGATTAATGTGATCGTAATCATATAACGTCGAGAATATTTTTTGTTAACACGTATATATGAATATTTAGAATGCAATAATTGTTAATGAAATACTTAATTTTAATATTGACTTTTAAATTCAAAACGTCATTTAATTTTATTACTAGAAAACATTTTATGTTCTAGGACTATATGTAACTATTTATACGTTAAAAACTCTATTAAACGTCAAAAAACGTTAACCTGACCCAACACCTGGTAACCCGCTCACATTCGGTTACCCGTCATGAGTCCGGGTACCCGCGCTCGTACTATACAGAACGGAAACAGCAACGGTTTTTTTTTCCGGCGACGGATTAGTAAAAAATTAATTACCCGCCCCGCGACGGATAGTTTAAATCTTCCAACTAACCGAACCGAACCGTCCCGTGAACACCCCTAATGATGCAAATGATGAGTATGATAAGGATGATGAATTATAATGATTGTTGTTAAGAAACTATTGGTTTAGAAAATGAATAAACTTTTATTTACTACTTTCGGAGAGATTTTTAATGATTGTCATCGACAAAAACACGGATATATCGTAATATATAAATAAATATGTTTACGTTTATTATGTAATAACGCTACCCAGGTTGATAACTCCAACAGTCATGTATATCCCCCAAAATCATCCCCTTTTTTACATATATAATCACCCAAATCTGCATTCTTATGATCTATATATAATTGTGACATTCTACCTTCATTACTTTGCCACTTTTTAACAAATACAGTAAAACCAACATCACACTTGATACTGTTTAAACCTTTATTAAAGTAATACAACCCAGTCACTACGGAATGTGTTGTGGTTTCAACATATTCTTTCATATCCTCAAATTTGAAACCAGTTACGTCAATATCATTGTGGCCATCTCACTATCAATATAGGTTAAAGGTTTAAGCTTGAAATACCTGCTGTGATATATATCCAAAGAAAATGGAGTTGTTGAGGATGAAGCAGCCATCCTGCTAAACAACAAAGTTCAAACATATGAGCGATTAAATTAACCGTTACTAACATAATTAAAAGCAACTATATCAATTTAATTTACCTTAACGAAGGGGTTCAATTTTGTCACTCGATTGGGTATTAGGTTTTTTGATAATGGAAGTAATTTGGGGATTTTGTCAGTACTGTGTATAATGAATAAATGTCAAAAAAACCCTTTAAATTTCATATAATCTTCATTTAGAGAAATGAATAAATAAACCGTTAGAATCTTAATGGGAAGTGAGAAAAAAAAACCTAAAATCGGCTAAAAGAAATTGGCCTCTTTTATGTGAAAGAAAAATAAATAGAGTAGTTTGATTGGAAAAATACCCTAAGTTAAGTGTCTTTTTATGCCATTTGCCTAGGGGTGTTGATCGGTACGGTTATCGGGTTGTTCAGTTAGTTCGGTTAAAAATTTTTTTTGGGTCAACCCGAAAACCAAATTCGGTTCGGTTCTCGGGTTGACCAGAATAACCCGAATTTTATTAATTATTAAAAAAAATTAATTATTACATAAATATTTAGCCAAAAATAAAATATTTCAAGCATAAAAATTATTTTTTTATATTAGGATAAATTTTTTGTGGTATTTATATATTTATAAATATATAAAAATAAAAAATATATATATTTATATGAATTCGGTTTTCGGTTCTGATTGCCAAACCCATATCCAACCCGAGAACCAAATTAGTAGTTCGGTTCGGTTCGATTTCGGCAAATTCGGTTTGATTATTAGTTCGATTCGGTTGTTTCGGTTTTGGTTTTCAGTTTTTTGGGTTTTTCTGCTCACCCCTAAATTTTGCCCTTAACAAAAAATATTTCAAGACTCAGGTGGTGTTTGTTTTTTCAGAAATGCCTCTTAACAACATTTTAATTTGATTTAGACGAGACATTTGGGTCTTTTATGCTTGTAGTCTGAAGTGTTACGTATTAACTTAGAAGGCTAAAAATGAAAGCCCAACCCATATAGGCCCATTTGAGACAATTAAAGTAAACATATACACTAGGGTTTCATTATTATCTCATTCTCTTTGTGCCTCCTCCCTTGTCAGTTGCAGCAGCTCGGATCAACAAACAACAACAACAACAGCAATGGCTGAACAGGTTTTCATCATTTCTTTACCATCATCATGATGTAGTGCATATATATCTAAACATTTACTGACTGTTAGATATCTTGTTTTGTAGACTGAGAAGGCTTTTTTGAAGCAACCCAAGGTCTTTCTTTGGTAAGCTTTATTTATTTATATTGGTTTAGTTTTATGATTTGTGTGTTGGGTTTTGATTAAAATGAATGAATGAATAAATAGTTCAAAGAAGAGTGGGAAAGGGAAGAGGCCAGGAAAGGGAGGAAACAGATTCTGGAAAAGTGTTGGTCTTGGCTTTAAGACCCCAAGAGAGGCTATTGAAGGTTTCTTTACTCTCTTTTTTATTTTATTTACTATTGGGTATTAAGTTAAAACATAATATTCATGTTAGAATAGTGTATTATTCGAAATACTTATGCAATAGATATCAACACTTTTCTGCAGTCTACTTCTTAGAAATTAATTTGCAATTGAAAGTTTTATCAAAAAAAGTACGCTCAGTTTGGTCTGATGATTCATACTATGCGGTCTATTGGTTATCGTCTTATTTAAATGTTAGTGTTATGATTATGCAAGGCCAAAACGACTGGGTTTTAGTTTATGTAGAATGCTGTATTAGTATGTCACTGCATCTAACTTAACTTTTTCTAGGCTTGTGTGTTTTTGGCTACTCAAAGAAGGTTTTGGTATTTAACATCTATATTCGGTATATTTGTTTTTAGTTTACAAAACACCAGACTGATTAGGGTAATATTTAGTACTCTTTTTTAGGAATTGAGGCTCACAATTTGCTCTATCATTACAAGAACTATTACATTCAAAATAGATTTTTCTAATGTTTAAAGTAGTAAACATATCTGGTCTTTAATTTGTTACTTAATATTCTAGGAACCTACATTGACAAGAAGTGCCCATTTACTGGTGATGTCTCCATCAGAGGACGTATTCTTGCTGGTACATGCCACAGTGCCAAGATGGTGAGGACCATTATTGTTCGCAGGGACTACCTTCACTATGTCAAGAAATATCAAAGGTTAGACTCTTAGATATTATCCCTCAACACCCTTGACACAGGAAAGTAAATTCCACCATATTAATTTATGTGATGCATCTGTTACAGGTACGAGAAGAGGCATTCAAACATTCCAGCTCACATTTCTCCGTGTTTCCGTGTGAAAGAAGGGGACCATGTTACTGTTGGACAGTGCAGGTATATACCCAAAGCTTTTCTCTAGTTTACCTGCATCATTATTTAATCTACATTTGTATTCATTTTGTGCATCTAATTTCATTTTTAATTGTATTTCTTTGTTCAGACCTTTGTCCAAGACTGTGAGGTTCAATGTGTTGAAGGTGATTCCAGCTGGATCTTCTGGCGGTGGAAAGAAGGCTTTCACAGGCATATAAGAAGAGACTTGTGCTTGTTTAGCATGTTAGGTTTATGCAAAAACAATTTATTTTGATTTGCTGATTTTGGAGTGAAATGTGGTTTGAGTATGACGACCTTGGTTGGTTTAATGTTTCTGTAGACGATTGTTTTCTAGTCTTATGATTTACTTTCGATGGTTACAAATACGGTATTATTGTTGCTAAAGTAAAATTTGATTTTGCATGAGTAGTGTATAGTTGGCTATATGAATGAGTCGCACCCAAAGTTTTAGGTCGACCTGACAGAAAGTATCCTTTTAAAAAACAATGAAATAAAGAATCCGACTCAGATGAGATTGAAGTTGATTATCATTTACCAGTTAAGGTAAAGAATTTGATCATGGGCGATTGAGCTCGTGAATAGTAAAACTTGACTCTAGCTACTCTCCCTAACCAAATCAAATTTTTTACTTTCAAAATGCACTTATTTTAAAAAACGTAATCTTAGATTGTCCATCAATAATGTTGTCTTACATTGTACAATCAAGATATCTTATTTTTTTCTTGCATAAAAATACATCAAACTTATATTTTTAGCCAATTTGACTATTTTCGTTAAATATTTAACGATCATCCGTTAAATTTTATATTTCAAGTCCACCGGCCACTACCACCACCACCAATCATCTTCGCAACCACCAAACCTCCCCACCACCATGACTAGCAAGCATCGCCTTCACCACCAACCCCACCACCACCGCTGTAAATCACCAACGCTACCCACCATCGCCACAAACCACCAACCTCAACCACCACCACCTATGTAAATTATGTAATATATTTTGGAGGTTGTAAGAGTTTGTGAAGACCATCTAACTGACTTGCGAGCCATTTGGTCGTTGCCAATTAAAAAAAAACCGATTCTTTTTTATATTACTCAATTTACGTGTATGAGACTCTTTATTCATGGATACATCATTTCAGGTTGATGTAATCACCGTCAATTTTATTACTGTTTCATTGTTTAATACTTCATCTGTTCTAAAAAGAGTGTCCACAAATAAAAATTGGACAAATTATGATATGTGTAATTAATGCTAGTTTTGACTGATAAAAGTTCATTTTTACCCTCATAGTTAATATAGAAATTAGAAATGAGTAATTAATTTATCAAAAAATAAAAATTGAACACTTTTTTTGAGACAAACATAAATAATAAGGTGAACACTTTTTTTGGGACGGAGGTAGTAGGCATCATTAGCCTACACAAACTGTTACGATAATTGTGTTTGTATTACGTATCAAAAATATTTAAGTTATATTCCTGGTGGTGGCGACGATGATCGATGGTTGTGGTAGCGATGGTGGACTTGAAATGAAAAACTTAACGGATGATTGTTAAATATTTAATGAAAATACTCAAATTTGCAAAAAAAATAAGATGACCGTCTTTTTATACAAAAAAAAAAGTTTGATACCTTAATTGAAAATGAGGTACATTTTTGTGCCATTTACCCTTCTAAAAACGATTAGATTGATTGAAACTCAAAAGGAGACACTTATTTTGTGACTGATATTACAAATTAATTTTGGCTAGCATGTTAAGGGGAGAAGGAAAGTGTATACGTTTAAAGAAAATGAGTTATAGGTGATCAATGTTATTGGATGAAGAGAGGATCACTTGCAGTTAAACACGGCATTTGTGCTTGCGTTATATCCTCAGTTAAAAGAACTTCTGGCCTTTTTGTTCGATTTGTGTAACCAGAACAGTTGTCGTACTCCCTCCTTTCTATTAAGAACTTCTGGCCTTTCTGTTCCAAGTCTGATTCGGTTGCGTATTTTAACAGGTTTTAATTTTAACAGCAACAAATTCATTACCAGTTAACTTTTTATATAAATCTTGCAAAAACCTAGTGTTCAAAGATCTAAACCAATTTTTATAAGAGTAAAGTGCAAAATACATCTATGTAGTTTATGAAATGACCGTCTCACGTCCCTCGTTAATTTTTCGTGCAGATTTCATCCCTCCGTTAGTAAATTGAGGTACCATATATCCATGAGGACGAACGGTGCAAATTTTTTTCCCGTTACGTGGGTCTAACAGGAAGGATATTCTTGTCTTTTTGCTTACACAATGATGTATGGTGAACCTTTCACTTTTTAATTTTTTTTTTTTTTAATTTAAAAAAAAATTTGTTTTTTTTCGTACGTTATTTTTCCGTTAGGGTCGAATTATGACAAAAAAATATTTTAATTTCCTAAGGAAAAAAATTTCGTACGTTATTTTACAAAGTAAAAATTTCTAAAAAAAAAATAAAAAATAAAGGTTTTCAACCGTTTTTATTCGTTTTCTTACGTTTTTATACGTTTTTTCTTCGTTTTGGTGCGTTTTTGAACGGAGGGATGAAAAGAATAATGTTGACTGCGCGAAAAAAGGAAAAATAACGTACGAAAAAAATATAATTTTTGACCAAGTAAAAAAAAGTATGAATTTTTTTTCCAAGTAAAATAACGTACGAAATTTTTTTACCGTAAGAAATTATTTTTTTTTACCAAGTAAAAAATGAGGCCATACTTCGGCCCAAACAGAAAAATAACGTACGAAAATTTTATTCCGTAGGAAATTAATTTTTTCACCAAGTAAAAAATGAGGCCATACTTCGGCTCCAACGAAAAAATAACGTACAAAAAAAATTAAATTCATTTTTTAAATTAAAAAAAAAATAAAAAAACTTAAAAAAAACTAATTTAAAAAAAAAACTTAAAAAAAAAAAAAAGACAGATTCACCATACATCCATGTGGAAGCAAAAAGACAAGATTACTCTTCATGTTAAACCCATGTTAGTACTTAACGGGGAAAAAAATTGCTCCATTCGTCCTCAAGGATGTATGATGCCTCATTTTACTAAGGGAGAGATAAAATATGCGCGAAGTATTGACGAGAGACGTACGGTCATTTCGTAAACCACACAGATGCAGTTTGCACTTTACTCTTTTTATAACTAAAGATCCGCATTGCTAAATGGCTTTCAAGGTTATCCTAAATTTCTTCACTTAACAACATTGATCACATATAACACCAGTGTAACTCCACAGCAAAACTAGACCAAATTCGATTAAATTGAGCTTCATGAACATTTTGGAGTACAAGAACCTGACTTAAAGCTTGTTAGCGCCAACGGTTACATAATCGACTAAGCCCAGCCTAAAATATCCATGACCTTCACCCGTTACTTCACATGAGACCAGATACAACAGACCTTTACACTTGAACTATACTTGATGCCGAAGCTGATACCGCCACCAACATGAACAGCTTCGCCTAATAGCCCACCACATTGAGAAATGCTTGACTGTTATTGTGCGTTTCGGCTCCTGAAACAGAAAAAAGAAGTCATTCATATCATAGGGGGTGAAATCTTTAGAAGTAACTTAAATCCCAACCCAACCATAGTGTTTATTGCTTCCAACCATAGGTGGCAATTTCAGCCCATTCAGATGAATTTATCTCTAATGGCTGAAATAAATAAATATCAGTAACAGGGAAACAGATCAACCTGGTCAAACGTGCCCAGTTCCCAGAGTGTTGTTTAATGTTTATTAAACATCTTAAATTTTTTTATTGAAATTGATATATGGCACACTAGCTGTTTATAAGAAATTATTTGTAATAATTTTTTTGGACAATCTTTCGACCCAATCCCGCATGTTTTGAACCATGTAAAAAACTTACCTGTTTTCCCATGTTATCTAATACATCCGACCGCCTGATTTGCCACCTCTAGTTTGCTAACAGAACTTTGGTGCAGTGACCATTACCGTCTTTTTATTTTTAGTTTAAGAATATAGGGCTAATATCAAGTATAAGCAACAACCAAAGGGCTTTTGGCCTAGAGGTACGTGAATGACCCGTCAATCAAGAGGCTTAAGTCTCGGCTGAGATATATGTGACATATTAGGTGGTGTAGGTTGTTAATATGCTGCACATAAATTCTGCACAACAGTTGCAGTGTGTAAAATTCAGTTAGACTCGAGATAACTTTATATGTACTAGAGGTGGCAATTTCGGCAGAGTTAAATGGGTACATTTGAGTTATGTCTCATCTCTAACGGACTAAATGGGTAAAGTTAAAAAGGGTTGAAAGTTAAACAAAGTTTATTAAAAGAATGTAGAGTGTTTGTGGGTTAAGCTAAGGCCATTTTGGTGATGATGTTCATTATTCATTACGTAATAAGCTAGACCAAAAAAAATAAGATAAAAAAGTTTTTGAGGGTCGACCCTTTCGAGCCATGCTAAATTTAGTTTGCCTGTTTTGTCCCCTTACCCAACCTACCTACAGTCCATTTTAGCCAGGCTGGTATGCACGTTCTCAGCAAAACTTATTCAGAAGAAGAATTACCAGTGAAGAAAATGGCTCAAGAATTTCGGGTCCTGTGATCCATCAGACATGAGCAACGCAGGAGAAACTCCATCATTATTTTGGAAATCTCTCAGCTGCAAGCCTAGAGACACGGCTTCATTTGTTTGGAAATCCTTATGTGGTATCGTGAAGGACGGTCCATTGTCACATTGAAGATTATCTGATGGAGATGCCAGGTGTCCTCTATCATCAGTATTAGGAAAATTATCGGATGGTAACAACAAGGACGTGCCATCGGTGTTTTGGAAACTGGTTGGAGGCATTTCCAGGGTTATTTCATCATTAATGCTGAACTCTTTCCATTGTTGATTCACCGTTTTCATCTGTGTGTAAAAGTGCATCCCGGTTTTGCCTGCAACAGAGGTTAACTAACTTTAATTTAAGATTCTTTTACGCATAATCAGACTTGAAAAGAAAGAAAAACAAAATCATATCACGGGTAATTCACCATGGAAGTTTAGATCTCCGGAAAAAGACGCCTCCGTTCCAGTAAATGAGAAGAACGGAAGTGGGGCCGGGACAGGGACATTTACACCAACCTGTGACATTTGGAGCTTATGTAACGGAGACTAACTACAAGATAATTGTGAATATTCCGAACTTATAAAAAGAGGAGCGTAAACTTAGAGATCAATAAGACAATATGGATAGGGCACTCGTGAAGCCTCATTTGTAGACAAGAAAAACTTATATTTGTAGAAAACAATTACATTAAACCCCTCAAGATGGCTTGCATATTAAGTGAAAGCCTACCTAGAATATATTTGTTTAAAACCATCATATACATTTGGTGTCTGATATGATTCCAAGCTCTGCAACGTTCATAAAGCAATCAACTAAATAACGAACTACAGTCATAAGCGTTCAATATTGTCCTAAGTACAGCTCGTCTATACTTGTGAGTTTAAATAAGAAGAAAGTCGCATTTAGTTTTCTAGCACCATGTTATTTCCCCACAATCTTATACCATATACGATCTAAAATATGGTTTTGCACTAATCATTGAATATGTTGCTCAAAGGATTATTATTATTCTAGGCTACAATTTGTACAATGTGTCAACAGTATGTAAAGGGTAAACATCATACATAGATGCAATACCTGCCCAGCTTCTATCTCAGTTTGGAATTTCCTAGCTGATGCACCATTTTTAGTAAATATTGAAGCCCCGAAGCCATACCTGAACCAGAAGCAAACTTAGGGCTTAGGAAAAGAGATAAGTCCTTCACCGTTTTGTATAAGACGGATCCTACACAGTTCGTGAAAAAAAAAATACCTGTTTCTGTTGACAATAGCTATGGCTTCCTCTAAGCTCTGAGCCTGGATTCACGAGGGAACATTAGTGTTGAAATGTCAACCAGTTCTAAAATTATGTAAACAACAATCTTGTACACATGGCAATAATAATAGTTAGCCAACCTGCATACACAAAAGCACTGGTCCTGTAATTTCCTCCTGAACAGACAAAGATACATGATGTTAGAATTACATTGTCTTCTAAAATTAAGTGTTTTAGGATATATATAAGTTAAGATACCCTGTAACACGCCATGCCATTTGTAACATTGGATAAGATGGTCGGGCCAACAAAATTGCCCATTTCATATCTTGGAACCTGTGGAGAGACCAAAAATACTATTTAGCATACAAGACTTGAGATTCAATTCATAAATGGAAATATATTCAGGAAGCTTCCATAATCTAGTTATATTCAGTTGCTTGATCATGTGATTAATAGTGGAGTTTATCCCGATACAGCACAGGTTATGGGAATAAATCTGCTTCATAATGTTTTGAGAACAAAATATGAAATACAACAATAATGCTTCATAGTGATTTGAGGCTGAGCTGCTTTAAAGGTGAACTACCAACATGTCATGAATAATTGAATATGATATCAAGTCTCACCTTTAATACATAAATTTAGATTATATAAAAGATTGGAAGATAAGGATGAACCTCGATATGTCTTCCATCAAGAATTAACCTAGCTCCAGCATCAATACTCGCTTGGATTAATCTATTTACTTTTTCCTTTGCCTGTCAGTTCATTACAGCTAAGCGAACATCAGCGAATGACCAACAGTAAAAAACTAAGTGTCAAAAGAGCCAAGTGCCAAAAAGTATATGTGTTTGCACCATTTTGTTGATCACAGGGCCAAGGTCCACATCAGGGTCAGTTCCAACAGTTACTTTAAGTGCTTTCGCACGCTCCACTAGTTTTTCTTCCCTGCAGTAGATCAAAACATACTTTTCTTTAATTGGAGAATATATGACTAATAATCAGAAATAGCAATAATCAAAGGGCCTTTGGCCTAGGGTATGTGAATGGCCCATCAACCAAGACGTTGTAGGTTCAAGTCTTGGCTGAGACAGAGGTGGCAATTACGACACATTGAGTGGATTCATTTGATTTATGTTTTATCCCTAGTGGACAGAAAACATTTGTATTATCCTAATTCTTAGCTTGTGTATCCTTAATAAACTTTAAATAAACCCATATCTAATCGAAAAGAGACATGGCCAAATGACAGAAAACTTGCAACATGAAAGAAGAACGATAGATGAGAAAGGCATTTGATAGTCAAAATGTAACCGGAGCATAACTAGATAGAAGAGGATACCATGTTTTTGAGCCTCCAACGAATATAACCGTACTCAGTGATGAACACCTTTGTCCAGCAGCACCAAATCCAGCAGCAATGAGAACATCCAAGGTAGCACTCATATTTGCATCATGCATGACAATTGCATGGTTTTTTGCACCAATATTTGACTGGTATACACAGGGACATTCAAATCAGTAACAGAAATGATTTGACATAATCTTGTTGCAGGTTGACAACATTACAGAGCACTGTATTAATAGAAAAATTAAAAAAAAAATTAGAGCTATGAAACGGTAAGAAAGTTACCTGAACACGTTTGCCATTAGAAGATGCTCTTGCATGAATGTGTGCACCAGACTACAGGACAATTACAAAAAAATTATTAACTACCTCCTAAATCAAATAAATAATGTAGAACAATAAGCATTTGAGTCAGATAATAAATTGTACAATACCCTTTTTAGGTATATATATGCAGGTGGAAATAATGTTTTTCCAAGGTCCAGTGGAAATCTTAATAACAAATGACATATACACTATCATTGCAATGATGCCACACAAACTAAACACATATTGTGTTATAAACATGATCAAAAAGCTCTTAGACACACTGAACTTTAAATCATTCTCCAAAACAGGTAACGTTATAAGGCATTAGAGGCTTAGAGTATAAAGGCAGCCACTTGAATTCCAAAATGTTTGGAAGACAGAATAATAATATGGAAGCCTAGAGGCAATGGAACAAGAGTTATGCAGATGATATAAACTATCAGCTAATAGGAAAAACATGTAGAAATTTCATGTGAGCAATGATATGAGCAGATGTATCGCTACATGAATTAACGTAACCACCAATAACACTCCCTTATATTGGTATGAATCACTGAATACTATCAACCAAACCCTGCTGGGTATCTCAAAAGAGACCACCTCACAACTGCCAACTTAGCCAATAAATAAATAAAAAGTGACATTACTATCCTACATATTACTAAAAATTAATCAATCAACTTAGCTTTAACAGTGACTAGTCAATTTTAATTTCAAAGCACCTAGCAATTCAAGTAATAAAAAGTTAATAATATTCCTATGTATAACAGGGAAGTGTAAATCCCAGAGAAGGACTACTTATATAAATCGTAAAACTAGAAGTTTTTGTGTGGGGATATTAAGTACTTCTATGTCGATCATCGTGCATAACAATTACTTTGTAAAAGAAAAGAATAGTGACTATCTAACAACTGAAGAACTTCTTAGAGTAAATGTAACTTACAGAATCTGGACCAACAAATGTGATGGCTTTAATATCATCATCATCACAGATGGCATTCACGATATCCTGTCCGATAAAGCACAAAACAACCTGATCAATCAATCTAGTAAATCTAGAACTACTAAGGACATGTGAGTAATTTTAGATGCAGATTCTGCAAAATGTTAATGAAAAGTGTAGCATGCCAACGAGTGAGTTAAATAATCAGCATCACAATCTCTCATATAAAGTGAAAAGTTAATAGTATATAGGTGATGATGCTTACATTGGTTCCATGAACTAAATTTAGTACGCCATTGGGCAAGCCAGCCTCCATTGCTAATTCTGCAAGAGTCATGCATGCCCCTATATGAAATAAAAACATGTACAACCTATGTTATTAATGTATTGGGGGCACCTATATCATTAACGAGTTAAGTTATTCCATGCATGATCGTTTAGGGACCACCTTATTCACTTACTTGGATTATAAAACTATTTACATTTATGATCCATCAAATGTTAGGTAGAGTATTTGTTGTGGCTCTTATGGCGGTCAAAAGTGGGTTCATAAAGAAAAATAGGAGCATCACTTCCCATAATGTATTGGATTTTGTGTGTAATGCGTTTAAAACAAGTTTAGGGACTCTTATGTGTAGGTTTTTTTTCCTCTCTTCTACAATTCTACTGCATATAAACCTTCATAAAATGACAGAAGCTTTTATTGTAGCCTCACCCAACTATACTCGTTTTAATAAACTACTAAAGCTATTATTAATTTATGTTTTGGCAAAAGCTTTAAACCAACTCTTATTCGCAAAGTATTCGAAAGAAAATCCACCTACAAGCAAAACAGCTTCATACTCCAAAAGGGTGAAAAAAGCGAACCCCCAACAACCATGCTCAGGATAAATTTTATCATAAATGATCTAGGTACTTCCAATATATAATGTAGATATATTCACAAACGTATATATGAGCAAAAAGTTAATCAAAGCGACCAGCTTTCTCACAGGTCATATTGAAAAATAAACACTGCTACTAGAATAACTAGAGTTTACAAAATAGAATTTTCGGAAACTTGTACATATCAGAAGCAGGATAATATTATGAAAACATAATTACCTGGATCTTTCTCTGATGGTTTAAGAATAAACGTATTACCGCACGCCACTGCAATAGGAAACATCTGTACATTATATCACATGCAATTAGAATGGATGAATAATAAAGTTCATTCATCTATGCGACGGTAAAAATGACATTCTTACAAGTTATAACATATAATTATAATATGAATAAAAAGCTTTACCAACAAAGGAACTAATGCTGGAAAGTTGGACGGACATATTCCAGCACAAACACCAAGGGGTTCCCTCAGGCTGTAGCTATCTACTCCACTTCGAATATTTGAAACAAATTCTCCCATCTGAAGAGATGTCATCCCACAAGCATGTTCAACCACCTCTACAAAAGTAGATACTAGAAATCATAAGTTTTAAGTCAATAAACTACATAAGCATAATCTAAACCTGGGATTAAAAATCCACACCAAGCCCACGGAGAACTTCATTCCGTGCATCCTTCAATGTTTTACCCTGCTCTGAGGTTATATTTTGAGCAATTTTCTCCTACAAAACAATAACGACTTCTATTAATAAAAAACTATATAATGAGTAAAACATGACACAAATGAATCTAGACACATACAATGTCTCTACGAATAAGTTCCTGAAACTTGAACATGATACGTTGACGGGTCATGACAGGTGTGTTCCGCCATGAAGGAAGTGAACATTTAGCTGCAAATACTGCTGCCCTAAACTCTTCACCCGTAGTTAGGGGAACTTGAGCTACCACTTGTTGTGTTGCCTTTAATAAATAATAAAACAAATATTTAGCTTGTCGCAATCTTGGTAAATTATAGATGAGACAGAAACAAAGAATTTGTGCACTTACAGGGCTTAAGACATCGATAGATGTTCTTGATTGTGAGTCAATAAACATACCACCAATAAAATTTGGCACCTTCTGTAAAATAAACAACCAACTCATGTAAAGACAATTAAAAACGTAACATGTATTTGAACTCCCACAAAACATTAAAAATGTCTTTTTACATCAAATAATATCTCACGCTAACAATTTCAAATTGAAAAGCATTAGAGATCAGGAGCAAGACAAACAGTAGGTGGTACGATAAGCTACATCGAACTACAGTAATAATTATGACCTCATAAAGAAAAATGTAAAGGAAAAGAAAATCGATAAAACCCCAATAGGTAAAAACACTCCCAAAATGAATAAGACGTCGCATGCCATGGATGAACTAAGACCAACAAGGAGTCATCTCCAAGGTCAGCACCACGAGGTTCAATACCTAAAATTTGAAAACACGCCCAACGGTTCATCTCTAATAATACACGAGGATATGTGAGTGTGTACTGATTTCATACATAGGCCCTCACCTCGGACCTCGGCCAGACGTAGGCCTATTCTCAAATAACTTGATAACAGAACTCATCAAGAAAGAGGAAAGCATGCAGGGACATCTCGGGTAGGTCCTTAGCCTGACCCCTTAAGCAAAATTTTGTTCCTGTCGTCCATGTTATCGAGACTTATGGCTAGATTCTCTTCATAAATGTAGAGTTACCAAACATATCAGGTTCATTCTGACATGCAAACTTAGCCTTATATCTATGAAACTATCCGTTTAAATAAGTCCAAAATTTGGGGTCATGTCTAATGGTCTTGACTTTATAGGGCCTTCTTTCGCAGATTCATAGGCTTCTTCACATGCAGGCTCACAGGTCCAAGACCCATCTATTTCACTTAGCGAATTAGAAAAACAAAAGCAAGGGATAAGAAAAAATCCCATCTATATATGTTCCAGGTGGATAAGCAAGGTGTTTCGTACACAAGGAGTGTCTACAAGTTCACTAAAAGCAACAAGTTCGGAATGATGTTTACATGAATCAAGCATTCTTACAGGAGGATAACGCTGTCTCCAAGATGGCTCTGAAGTTGCTGATGAACTAGGGTTGCCTTGAGCTGAAGTCTGAGGTCTCAATGTTTTAAATCTCCTAGCTGAGCCTGACAGAACAGTAATAGTGTGAGAGAAATAAGAATATCCTAAATTTAAAGCCTTTGTAAAATACCTAGTGCAAGAGAAAGACAGACATTACCTTTTATCCTAAACTTTTTGACCACATAGAAGTCAAATAAAAGCTTATCATCAATATACAATCTTATTACTGTTTATGTAGCATGTGCTCACAGGTTTACTTCAGTTGGTTAGATGAACTAGTTCGTTGATGCAGTAATCACTCTAAAGGAATGAAGGACTGGTATAAAATAACTTGCGTCGAAGAATATATGTTATAATCGGTTTCTTGGTGATATATATACGTACTTTTCTCTGTACAAAGTTCTACACAGATTGATTTTTTCAACATAAAACCTTCTTAGGTCCCAGCGATTATCATTATCAGCTCATATTTCTTATTAGACTACAACAGTCTTGCAGAAACAAGTCATAGTACTGGATCTTCCTTAGAAACAATTAAGAGTCAAGTCTAGCTTTCATTTTGGAAGGCGGAAGAAACTATTACTACAGCAGTAAAATCATTTACGACTTACGAGTATGATTTACAAGCAAATATTGAGATTAGAACATTAATTTAAAACACAAATAAGCATCTGGCAGTAAAAAGCTATGAAGGCTTTCAGGATAGGGCAGCGGATTATCTTTATCTGCCTCTTATTTCTTAATTTTAGACTATTACAGTCTTGCAGAAAGAAGAAAACAATGTCATTTAGTACTGGATCTTCCTTTTTAGACTTAGAAAAACAATTAAAGAGTCAAGTCTATGCCTTTTCATTTTGGGAGAGCGGAAAAAGAAAAAGAGGAAGAAACTATTACTGACCAAGCAGTTAAACTTCATTTTAACGAATACCTTACGAGTATGTTTTTACAAGCAATTATTGAGATTTTTTTAGAACATTATTTTAAAACACTAATTAAAGAATTAATCTGGCAGTCAAATAAAGTTAAAAGTAAAAAGCTAATGAGAAGGCTTGCAGGTAGGGTGTATATTTTTCCCTATTATTAATTTTTTTGAGGAGGGGGGGGGGATTAGGGTGGGATTGGTTGGTAAAATAGAGGAAAATGTAGGTGGGGGGGGGGATTTAGGGGTGGGGGGGGGGGGGGGGGGTATGGGGGTGAGAAAAGAAAAGAAGTGGGGGATTGAGGAGAAGGGATTCATATAGACAGGATAGGGGGGGGGGAATCTTACAATATGGGAGGAGGATGGGATAGGGACTTTGTTTTTAAGCATATTGATATTAAAAAATGTTATAGAGATGATAAGAGGTGAGTTTCGGAGACCACTGTATCCACACCAATCCAATCTTTCAGGGAGTTATATTATATGATTTATTTTTAATTGATATTAGGTTCACTAAGTTGTTTAGTGTTACCTAGGGAAGTGTTTTAATAAACTATTCGACTGATTATTTTTATAGGGATTTTCGATTTTTCTGTAATTTTAGTTGGATTTGGTTGGGTTTCTCGGTGTATCGACGCAGATAAATCGTGAACGGAAGCGGGCTCGACGCGAAACCGGGCGCTGAAGAACCGAATATAAAAAAAAGATCCTGAGGGATGATTATAGTAATAGAAAAACCGGATCGGAAAACGGAATGAACAGAGTAATAAAGAACAAACCCAAAACATGGGTGATAAGACTCGGAGTTGATAATGAGACACAGTGGAGTTGTGCTATTAATTGGTCACATGCCAGTAATGTGAAGACATCAATTAACTGCATTTTTGAGTGACTTTGATCTTGTTATATTTTGATTTGCGATTTTTTTGGTGTGATATACTATTTGAAAAGATTGAGTATAATCGACAATGAAAATATCATAGTAACTGAAAAAACTATAGGGATTTATTAAAAGTAGATATTATTATTATTGTTGTATAAAATTTTTAGGTTAAAAAAAAAAAAAAAAAAGCCTCATCTCTTCCTTCTTCTACTCCCCTCGCACCTCCTCCTTCCTAGCCACCCGTCCCATCCTACTTTTACCCTCTATCCTTACTTCCATTTCCATCCCGCTTGGCTACCCTATACCCTCCCCACTTCCGTTCCTCTCACGTATCTTTCGATCCTCTTTAGTCTTCCTCTTAACACTTCCTAGTGACTAGAGGGAAAGGAAATGGAAAGAAACCATTAGCAAAAAAGATGACCCATTTGTTTCTCTATTTTGTATACTCTACTTCTCTTCCATACTACTTTAGACTGAATAGGTAGAGAGGAAATGGAAGGGAACACATGGTTTTTATGTCCAATTTTTTTTAGAAACCATGTCAAGAACCATTTCTATAATATCATATGCTTATAACTGTTTTTCAGGGAAGATCAATCATAGTTGATTAGATTGTTGATTATTACTAGTATATTTTGAAATTTTTTTTTATTTCTGGATATTTGAGGTATGAGTCCTTCACTGGACCATATATAGGTCCCGAATGACTTATATGATTAGATTCCCAATGTGATTGCATAATAAAAGTTGCAATGGCAAAACTTGCTCAGAACTAGTGACCACTAATCAGCGTTTAAGCTAATTGCATAAATGCTTAAAAATGGATATACACAAAATATAACTAGCGGTAGCTTGGTCTTCGGACTTCGTCGATATAGATTATGTTTTATTCTATCTAGAAGTGTTCTCTGTAATTTGATGTTTTCCATTTTATCACAGTGAGACCTTAAAAACTCAAATACATACTTTTTAATCTACTCGAATTTACAAGAATTTTTGCACTCCCGATTTTAAACAGTTGATATTTGAAAAAAGGTATGCTCAAACGGTAAGGTCTTACTAGGCAGGCGTTTGAGGTAGATGAGTGTGTACCAGATGGGTGGTAATGTTTATTACTGACTCATGTCTCAAGCATCTGATCACTAAAGAAACCTAATAAGTGATACACGTTTCTTATCTGAATGTCAAAGTCTCAGAGCCAAAGAAGAAAATGTAGTGAAAAGAGATCTAATCTATAAATAGATTTCATTAGGGACACAAACATATTGTCTCAAAATTACACCTCTACGTTGTTGATACACTGTCTATAAACTATAAGGTCGCTGATATATATAGAGTCCTTTCGCATTATCCACGTGTTTATACCAGAATCAGATTCAGAGTTGATACTTCTTTTAAAGTATTCACACTGACCGAATTGCTAGGAAAAAATCCTTCCATTAGTCCAAAAATCATGAACTAGAACTTTGGTGGTAACTTGTGCGATCCTACATGGATCAAATTATCCCCACCACAACCACATTTTTGTATGTTGTTCAAAATGGATAATCCGATTTGGTCCAGTTTGTAATTCACGACTCATTGGATACGATAGTAAATACTAACCAAAATCACTCTTATCGTAGTTGTCTGCTTTAAAGACGTTCCTATGTGATATTGTGAGAAGACATAGACATATCAGTAACGGTGAATGACTGAATTGTGCATGCACAATAATAGCATTACATGTGGCTCAGAGATAGAGGACTCCAACACTTATAAGATGGAGTGATGACCCTGTGTTATAAAGGAGCTATTACTATATACAATTGAAATCTTACCTGCATTCAGATCTATGGATCTCGGTCCTTACGGACCGAATGAGTGTGTAAGCTGATAAACCCCCTGCCCTTATTAAATCAGTTCTAATGCCCATATTATTTTGGAGAATTTAGGAACAATCAAGTGTACTCAATATTGTAAAAAGAATACGCCATATCATGTTAAGCACCACCTCTTATTTCAATGTTATAAAACATCAACCAATAATTCTATCCTACTAGCTTAGATATTGAAGAGATTGCATAAGAACATCACTCTCCCTTAAATAATTTGTGTTGAGCGAGCGAATCCTAAATCGCATATCAGTGTCTCAATAAACACTTGTCTTACTACAGATCTCCGTTAGTTGTCGTATTTACATTATCATACTCATAAATGTTCGAGTACCAACTATAGGCGAGTCAATCCCAAATATAAGTGTGTAACCTAGAAATGGTCTATATAAGGCTACTAAGGTATTAAAATACTAAGCGATAGACTCAGTAATCCCCTCGCTGTCCTAGCAAACACGAATTACTCTGTTGAACGAATACTGTATAACGATTTTGTTAATTGCGCTGTAAATAGGAAACCTCATGTACAAATATACTTGAATTATATACTAACATCTCCACTACACCTGGTACGCAAAGTGGTTACATTAACCTTAGCAGAGATTAAATGATAAATCGCGAAGTACGATAGACAATGATTGTGATATCGGCATCACAGACATCTTCGCAAGAAAATCAGTTAAAGCATATAACAGTTAATATAGAACGCTCATGCTTCGGTCCTCAAAAGAATCGCAGACTCGATCGCTATGTAAATGATGAAATAAGTAATGGTTAGGTTGCGAATCGAATGGGCTCTAATAAGAATATGCTAGTATGCTAGAGATGAATGGATATGCGCTCTGTTGTAATCAAAGATATCCAGTTCTCAGTACAGAATCTACAGCGGATCACATAGTCTCGTCAACAAAGCTTATCCCGAGTATCGAGGCACATAACTTAAAATGATTGTGTTAAGTTTGAGTGAGTACCTAGCAACATGCATTAAGTGTGAGTACGACTATCTAGATTCAAAGTTGAAGAGTACATAGATGTCTATGTGATTGTCTCTTGACCGACGATAGCCTCTAGAGATTGACCTGAGTAATGTCATAATGGTGTTCATGTATTATTGGTCACTAGTTAATGTGTAGGCAGTTGTTCTGTGTTTGTGTTCATAATTGTGGATGAGAGACGCGCCCTCCACTCCTTTAAGCGTCTAACCTGTTAGGTATGTGTGTCGCTTGTATGGAGCTAGAAGTGCCTTGTGAGTTGAAAATGATAGCCCGATAAGTTATTTTTGGTAGAGTGCAGAATGTGTGTTAATGTGGGTTGTGTTGGACTTAGGAGACAGCGACTTTTCCCACTGTATTGAATTGAGGTTTTGACTCAGCGTGTTGTCAGATCTTCAGAATTGTGTTGGCTGAGGATTGTTGGTGATATGACCGTGGTGATGTCAGATTTTGGTACATCTTCCTTAAAAGGCAATACTTGTATGCGAAGTTTGTAGACCTCGTAATAAAGACCGCAGAGCGAGGGTTAGTGTAGTCGAGCGCTTTATGATATCGCACAGATATTAGCGTTTGTCTCAATAACGCTTTGAAGGAGTGCTGCCAATTCTTTGAAACATCGAGTTCTAACACAAAATATGACACTAAATCAAGTTTGTTTTAAATTTTGTGTTCGGGTGTTATATGTAGCTAAGGTCACATATCACAGACATCAGTTATCCATTGGTTGTTCGTGCTTATTAATAGGATCAATGGGCTGTGTTCATTTTTTGGTGTTTGTAGCTCTTTAGGTTACAGCAAATCCGTTGTTCCTCTGTTCATTTGGTAGAACAAGTCGATGATAACATTTGTTGTTGGTTCACAAAGCACTATAAATTCACAGGTAAATATTGATAAATCATATCTTACTGTTTAGTTCTTTAACTGAAGTAATATTGTAACCAGAAAGCACAACAAACTGACAAACAGGAAGTGACACTAACAATACAAGCTACCATGCACAGTACAACAATAACAGGATTCATGGCTGGTCACAAAAACAGACAACAACTATGTATCATGTGCTGACCCTGCACGGATTATGCAAGCACTTGTGGCATGTAATGTAAAAATGGTCACCACCTGTGGCATGGAATTATGCAACCACTTGTGGCACGAATTATGCAACCACAGCAACTGAAGATTGGAGTTTCAGAAAACATAAATGATCATCGATCTGTCGGAAAAACTTAGTCAGCTAATTCAGATGCACTTAGATCAAGTCAGTTAACTCGATATATACCACCAGCTAAAAACAGCATAAGGTATTTCAAGCAGAAAACCTATCAAATAATATTATATACTACATTCCTCTACACAGTGTGACAGGAAACCTAAAGGTTACAATACAAACTATTTACAACCATGTAAACTTACAAACTCGAACAGTGTTTAACCCTACTCATAACTATCAGTTTTAGAAATGATAGAAGGGCCTGGGAAAAATCATAGGCTGGATGGAAGCACATGCTACTCAATCTTCAAAGAGTGGGGCATAAACTGATTAAACATATATGCTAGGAAAACTTCTAACTACACGCACTTCAATAGAAAATTGTTATAATAGTGACAACTCATGATTCCATATCAAGGTCTTACTCATATCAACAAGGTAAAGATTAATCTTTTCGATTGAGATGGCCTACCTGTTAGATTTCCTTGACGAATCTTGGTTTTAATATTGTACAATTGCTTTGGAGTTGATAAACGCTCTGGATTATGCTGTTTCAGTCTCTTCAGAATTTGGCGAGGTTTTAAGCCAGCATCTGTCATCTCCTTAATAAGCAATACTTCATTCTCTGTAAAGCGGCGAGCGGATGGATGCTGTGTGATATCACTTAAAGGTTCATGATTGTGGGAGCCATTCTTAACTGAGAGTACCCAAAAATCATCATCCTTTTTACCCACTAGTTCAAAAGGACAATTTGTAAGCTGGGAACCAGATTTTCTTTTGCGAACAAGTTCACCTGTCCCATCATCAACCGATTTACGCCTGTTTCTATAAACACCTCCTCTTTGGCATCCAAGAACTACAATTTTGTCCTTTTTAGATTGCTTAATAGTTACAATATATCCCTGAGTAACGCCAAACTCCCCAACATGTTGAATAAGTTCTTCACGATCAAGGAAACTGCCAGGTGGAGGTGGAAGCATCTGTGGAGTATCTGAAACGACTGCATAATCATCCATTATCAAACAGGTATCTGCACAAACAAAAATAAAATTTAAGAGATCACCGCAAAGTCTATGCATCATTAAAAGTTTCACAGTGGTGTTGTCAAGGTGCTTGACAACGTGATGAAATTTCTCTATTTCATTAAAGGTCATGAATCATAATTATGACTTTGATAACTTCATTGACTAAGATGCAGAAAACCGAAGATGGTCAAACATAGAATGGACAGGGATGAATGCAAACAGTCAGTGGTTCTGATAGAAGATTCCTATAGAAAGATCATGTATTTAAATATGCATGTGACCTATATGCCTTTGTTAGTGTTTCTTTTATTTAGCAACTGACACAACTTCAGAACTAATTTCATATTGATCAATAAAAGAGCAAGCTTTTTCCAGAGCCATGTTTTACATGGTATTGGTAATTTGGTACAAACCCTGGCCCGAACTGCAGTCCTGCTGTTGATACTACCACTGTGTGTTGCCACTAAGAGACATGTGTCACCTTGCTCTGAGCTGCACCCCTCACATCATTGCTTGATGCCCCATGTCGAAGGAGTTTCTGCTGCAATATCAGTAGCTGAACCTAAGTTGGGATCCAATGGGATTGTCAGTCTGAAATCTGCTGAGTGCTTTGAGTAGTTTGCAACAGATAGTTTGGTTTCTCTCACCCATTTTACTATGTGGATAGAAAACCGTTGCATATATTCAACAGTCATTATAATTGGACACGCAGCAATTGTCATGATCTGTAACTGTTGACTACTAGGGCTTCCAAGTATCAGTAGAATTTATGATATGAACATGTCATAGTGTGCATCCAGGAGCTAGTTCAGATCTAGGAATAATGGAGTTCTTTTGAACTTGTCCATGACTCCATTCTAACGGTTATTATTCTTGAATTTCTACCTATTTATCTCAAAATAGTTATCTACCATTTTATCAAACACAGGTAGTTTACTCGTAAACTCAAGTGATCTGTGGTTACCAATTGTCCATTTCAAGGCAAAGAGCCATCATTAACAAGCACTTATTATTGCGCTCAACTGCACAAACTTGTGAAATGGTGTAGATCATGTGGTAACAAATGTGATATTTCTGCATGCCTGTAAACCTAAAGTCCAATGAGAACTTTATCTTTCGTGTTATACTATGACCCATCTGAATCAAATATGAATTTTAGGAAGCTATATTTGATTTAATATTTTACAAATCACGCTAACCAGCTGAACAAGTACCTTGTGACACCTATATGTTTTATCTATATTCCATATATGAATCAAATCCATTAGCTAACATAAAAGGCCTTCAGTAAATTTTTACCAGCAAGTTATTTTGGGTTTGGGACTTATCGAATTATGAAATCTCAATCATGTGCTGTTACTTACCTTTAGCTGTCATCATTGGGGACTTTAACACTATTTTGTTCTGACGTCAAGAACTTATATTTTCTAACATTCAGATTCTAGATACTGACTTGAGAAAAATAATGCATGTTCAACTATTAATTAATCCGACTCGGTCATTGAATCGAATCATTACATCAGTCAAATAGGGATATAAGTTCTAATTTGGATAACATCCAATGATAGAAGTTCAAATTTGAAGTATTAACATCCAACAAATTTAGTGAATTCGAGTGAGAATTCAAAAATATCCAGAGTTGATTCATTTAAGATCCGTTTACAGGCCTGGTTGATTCATTGAAAATTTTGTCATCAGTTTTGGGATGTAAATTTCAGTGTACTTTTATCTGCTTTTACGAAGGGGTTGATACCTTGTCATTTCTTGTTCTGGTAGTCTTTCTAAGTTGATCCTAATATACTTTATTGCATGCTCTGTGTGCAGCTTGCTCTAATATAACCACATTAGACACTAGAGAAAGATCACTGTCTGTTTGTTAGGTACTGTGTCTCCAAAAACAGGCAACAACTTACGAAATAATTATCGATATTTGTTTATTAAAGTGGATCTATTTCTATCCTTTAAAACTAGAAGAACTGATTATTCTAGTCATGATCTTGTTCTTATGTGCCTGAAGATCGTAGTAGCGTCCAATCTATATCATTACTAATGCTGTATTAAATATTGCTCATAATTTTCAACTGATGTGTTTAGTATTACAAGCTATAACTATTCCATACAATGGTAACAAAGTAACGTGTCCTTAACTTTCAATCACATATTCAAAAATCAAAACCTTGACAGTTCAGTAGGGAGTTCACCCGTTCACTTACAGTCCTCAAAACATTTTCCTGATCAAGCCACCATGCAGGTGGATATGTATCTCGTATAAGAAACATGTGTCATAAAGGGTTCCATCCTAAACGAAAAGTACTACTCCGTGAGATCCATAAACCACAAAGCTAATTTAGCGGGCATAGAGAGTGACCCAATTAAATTTTCTTTACAGCCAATGCAATACTAGCCTGGGCTGCATGAAACTTTTAGCTGTTCAGGACAGCTTAATTAGTATATCTTTAATTTATACATGTAGGCTATAAAAGATGGAAAGTGTATGCATGTTGTGAAAAGTTTTGATGACATCGATGATATATACAGTGCTATAAAAATGGACAGTGAATGATATATATATTATATACAGTAGGCTATATTATTTTATGTGTTGTTCTTTATAGGTTTTGGGATTTCTCTTTGCCAGTCCGTAACAGCTGGTCAAAAACAAATGATGAAACGGGCAGAAGAAGCGTATGAGAAGAAGAAAGCCGAGTCAAACACGAAAGAAGTCGCGTTGCCATGTGAAGCTGGTGTTGGATTTAAGAAAAGAAAAGGGAATTTTTGATTTTTCTTGCCGTTTCTATGCCGTTCCCGTATCGAGAATTTTTGATTTTTGCCGTTTCCCGTTCCCGTATCCCTTAGCCGTTCCCGTTTCGGTGCTACATAGAATATAACCACATTAGACACTAGAGAAAGATCACTGCCTGTTTGTTAGGTACTGTGTCTCCAAAAACAGGCAACAACTTACGAAATAATTATCGATTTTTGTTTATTAAAGTGGATCTATTTCTATCCTTTAAAACTAGAAGAACTGATTATTCTAGTCATGATCTTGTTCTTATGTGCCTGAAGATCATAGTAGCGTCCAATCTATATCATTACTAATGCTGTATTAAATATTGCTCATAATTTTCAACTGATGTGTTTAGTATTACAAGCTATAACTATTCCATACAATGGTAACAAAGTAACATGTCCTTAACTTTCAATCACATATTCAAAAATCAAAACCTTGACAGTTCAGTAGGGAGTTCACCCGTTCACTTACAGTCCTCAAAACATTTTCCTGATCAAGCCACCATGGAGGTGGATATGTATCTCGTATAAGAAACATGTGTCATAAAGGGTTCCATCCTAAACGAAAAGTACTACTCCGTGAGATCCATAAACCACAAAGCTAATTTAGCGGGCATAGAGAGTGACCCAATTAAATTTTCTTTACAGCCAATGCAATACTAGCCTGGGCTGCATGAAACTTTTAGCTGTTCAG
>BQNB010043180.1:0-45658 GCA_026074375.1 Tanacetum coccineum | reverse complement strand
TATAAATCATTGTAAAATGTAAAACGTGGGGCTATGAACTCACCGTGAGTTCCAAATACCAAATAGTTCACAGCAAATGTGTCACGGTAACAACTAGGGGTGTTCAAAAAATCCGAGAAACCGACAAACCGAGCCGAACCGCTTGATCCGAAACCGAAAAAAACCGATAACCGAAGAAACCGAAACCGAAAAAACCCGAAACCGAAAAAACCGAGTTACCACGGGGCGGTTTCGGTTTATGATTTTTAGTAACCGCGGGTAACCGACCCGACCCGAGTATGTGAGATATTCAACTAGTCAACTACTTATTTCTGGAAACTATATTGCATTCATATGTTCAAATAATTTTGGTAAATTGGCAACGGAATTGCTGTCAATTAAAAGACAATCCCTTCAATTTTGCTAAGCATTCAACTATATAAGGATGGCCTCTGATTTTCATTTCTCTACACTAGTCGATCAAAACCCTAACAGACTATCTACAAGCAGACGAAGTTCTTCTTTAATCCAATATGGTCAGGTAAACTAATCACTAATCCCAACACCTCTTTTGTTAATATTACTGTGTTCGGCTCATTTGTATATATATTTTATATATGTTTGGTTGTTTGATATAAATCCTCTTTGAGTGTTGTGAATTAAAATGATTAATGTGTAAATTAAATAATGTTTTTTGTATTGATCTGCTATATATCAATATATGATGTGCTATGTATGTATTGCTTTTTGTATTGATGGCTACCTGTTATAAACATTGGCGAATGAAATGAATTTTCTAGCCTAACAATAAAGTAGGTTGCACTCACCATAAGCTTTGTGTTGGACCTGTTGGTGTAACAAAGGTTATGGAATCTGTTGTTCAACAACCCCTCTCATAAGTTTGAGACTTAATTGTATGTTAATTTAGTTAATGGAATAGATGGTTGTAAGTTTTATTAATAAGAAAGTCTGCTTAACTAGTTTGACAACTGTTTTGATCTATGAATTATAGAATCACTTTTCTGTCAACTGTTCGATGTATGAATTATTGTCTTTCACACTTTTTTGTCAATGGTTCTATAAAACGATGTCTCAATATTTACGCAAGCTTGCTTCAAGATTGAATTAAACCTGTTATGGAGTTTATCTTGTTGTTAGTTAAAGTGTTCCAATGATTCTATGAATATTCTTCACTCTATTTACGAATAGCTCATTATCCTACTATAAGTCAATACATTATTAACAGGTCATGCTATATATGTTATTTGATTTGCAATGTAGTAAGCACATAATTTCAAATATTAACCTTGTTGAATGCCGAATCACTAACAAATACCAGAGTAAATAAGTGAGTTAGATTTAGATCAGGAATAATCATTTATCAGAATTAGTCGCTGTACTCGTCACTTTTGTATAACATGCATGAATTGATTTTACATAAAGGGTAACTATATAGTCTCTATGATGATTGATTACATGTTGATCACTTTTCTAATATCGTTTTGTATACAGCAAATTGCAGTATGCTCCTGATCCTACCGTTGACACTCCACCTACGTCTCCTTCAAGTGAAAATGGGGATGCTTTTATTGATGACATCCCAACAACCGAACAAGCTCAAGAGCAAGAAACCAAGAATGATGGGGAAAAGGAGAAAGGTGAAAAGAGAAAGGGAAAGGAACTTGTGAATCTGAAATCTGCAGTATGGGATCATTTCACTAGGGATGCTCCTAATTCTGAGTATGCTAATTGCAATTATTGCACTCGACCAATCAAGTGTCCCAGTAAGAATGGAACTAGTTCTTTGCATAATCATCTAAATCGTTGTAAGAAATACCCTTACAACCACGATAAGAAACAGAAGCTATTGATTTTCCAAAATCAAGCTTCTGTCCAAGATACCGGTGATAGTAGCTCGGCATTTGTTACTTGGAGTTTTAATCAGGAGATTTCAAGAAAGTATTGTGCTAGGATGATTATTCTTGATGAATTGCCTTTCAAGACTGTTGAGCATGAAGGATTTCGTGATTTTGTGAACATGTTGCAACCACAGTTTCAAATCCCGTCGAGAGCAACTATTACCAGAGATTGCATGGATATGTATGTGGCTGAATTTGAAAGTTTGAAGAAGTACTTTGCTAAGACCAAGCAAAGAGTTTCTCTTACTACAGATTTGTGGTCTTCAAGGCAGAACCTTAGTTATATGTGTTTGACCGCACATTTCATCGATCGTGAATGGACTATGCACAAAAGGATTTTAAACTTTTGTCCAGTTTCTAGTCATTCTGGAGAAATAATTGGAAAATATCTTGAGAAGAGCTTGCTTGATTGGGGAATTGACAAGGTTCTTACAATTACTGTCGATAATGCTAGTTCAAATGATACTTGTCTAAGGTACTTGAAAAGGAGGCTTAATACATGGAAGAAAAGTGTGTTGGAAAGTCAAAATTTGCACATGAGATGTTGTGCCCACATCTTAAGTCTCGTCGTTAAAGACGGTCTAAAAGAAGTTGGTGATTCTGTCATTAGAATCAGGTCAGCCGTGAAGTATGTGAGGTCTTCTCCCGCTAGGCTTTTACGTTTCAAGGCATGTGTTGAGAAAGTGAAAATTGAAAGCAAGAGTCTTGTTTGCCTTGATGTTGAAACAAGGTGGAATTCAACGTACCTAATGCTTGAAAGTGCTATCAAGTTTCAAGCCGCTTTTGATATGCTGGAGGAACAAGATAGTAAGTATAGAACCGAACTTTTATCCTCAAAAGGCATGCCTACAGAAGAAGATTGGGAGTATGCTAGGTGTTTGTTGCCTTTTCTGAGGGGGTTTTATAATGCTACGTTGCGCATCTCTGGTTCTCTATATGTCACCAGCAACTCATACTTCGATGAAGTATTTGGCATTAGAGCAATGATAAAAAAGAAGATGCTCGTGGAGGATGAAAGTCTCAGAAATATGGCTAACAAAATGATGAAAAAGTTTGATAAATATTGGAGCAATATTTCCACTATGAACATGTTTTTGTTTATTGCACCTATTCTGGATCCAAGGCACAAAAAAGGATACGTGTTCTTCATTGTTCGACAGAGCTTTGAGGAGGATAAGGCTGAAGCTCTATGTGGGAAGATAGATAAGTTATTAGATGACTTATTTGAGCATTATGCGGCTGTAGTTGGAGTGGTGAATGATGGTAACGGGGCTACTTCCCAAGTTAATGAAGTTGATTCTGCCATGGATGTTGATGACGATCCATCTGTATATTTGAATAGTCAGTACAAAATACAATTGGATGAGGCCACAAGTTCCACAGGCATACAAACTGAGTTGCAAAAATATCTAAATGAGCAATGTGAGCCTCTTAATAGGAACTTTGATATAATAGGTTGGTGGAAAAAGAACGAAGCAAGGTTTCCTGTAATTGGAGCAATGGCGAGGGATATCTTGGCAATTCCTGCCTCGACTGTAGCCTCTGAATCAGCTTTTAGCACTGGAGGGCGAGTTCTTGATGCCTTTCGAAGCTCACTAACTCCCACATTGGTTGAGGCATTGATCTGCTCTCAGAATTGGCTAAGGTCCAAACCTGTTTTGTTTGATATCGAGGAAAAGCTTGATGATCTTGAAAGGTTTGAAGCTGGTATGTATTTACTTTTTACAAGCTGATATAATTAATATTGTATTATCAATGCTTTTATGTAACACCCCCAAAAATGGGTCGCAGCAAAATATGTTTCTGGGAGCGTTACTTCATAGTACCATTGTACCAGTCAGGAGAGAACGACCTTTAAGTGTCGTTTGAAAAGTATTCTTGAAAAGTTTAGACTCCAATACACATCAAATAGACCAATCATCTATTTCACCTGAGAAAAACATGCTTAAAAGGGTCAACATAAAGTTGGTGAGTTCATAGGTTTTTGTAAGTATAACTGTAAATCCCAAAACTATATATATAGGTTTACTGTGTAACAAGTTTCGCCCATACAAGACTTGCAATGCATAAACCTACATATATAGGTTTACTGTGTAACAAGTTTCGCCCATACAAGACTTGCAATGCATAAACCTACATATATAGGTTTCCCTATATAAAATCCCAAAAGTTTCAAGTATATATTGAAATGAAGCACAATATAAATATCCTAAAAAGTTTCAAGTATATATTGTAATGAGCACAATATCCCAAATTATTTCTATTATATATATTGCCACTTTATTTAAGGCGACGTAAATCTCCAAGTATGTATAAAACAATGATTTCGATTACTCTAAGTTTATGGAACTGCTATGTAGACTCATATAAGTATGCCACTTTATTCAAAGCATCGTAAGGTTCAGTTCATCAGTATATCGTATTTTACTCCGACAATGTTATAGCGTTCGTTAGTTCGATCTCGAACTAGTGATAGCTAATCACCCGAACGGGAGTAGTCAACCCCCAATAGATCTATCTCATAACACTCGCGCTTACCCTCTAGGTAATTAACTGTCCACTATACTTAAGCTAATCCGTAATCATTTGAGTAAAGTTCAAATATGTGTTTACGTCCAAAAATAAACCAAGTAGTGCATCTGATCGCGAGATATATAAAAGAGTATGTAAACCAATTTGTTATCAACCATGTAAATACATTTGTAAACAAGCATGTTCTCACCCCAAAAATATATGTAAAACAAGTAAAACATGGGGCTATAAACTCACCTCGAGTGAGTTAATCAATAATATACTTCACAACTAAAAATGCGTCACTAAAACGCCCGAATGCAACCTAAACAATTATAGGTCATATAAGTACTAAGTACCTTGATTAACTAATATCATATACGAGTCTATGTAGCTACATCACCATCTATTTGTAATTTAAAAATCGTTGTTATAGAGTGAAAACGTTTATAATTATCGTTTTAGTAAAACTAGCATAACTTTCCCGTTTTAAACCCGTTTCTCGCGTTTCTTACGTCCACGTCTTCGTATTGAGATGATATATAAAAATATTACATTTTTATATTTTATAACCTTCTGATGAACAGTACTTTTACTGTTCATGACGTTTTATAAATTTAATTGTCGTAATACCCGTAAATGCAATAACTTATTCGTTTTAATCCTGATTTTAGCGATTCCTTCGACCACGTCTTTGTTATCAAAATTATCACATTTTTATAAAGTGGGGTCTGCTGATGAACAGTATTTTTTTACTGTTCATAGTTTATAAAATTACTTTTATAAACTCGAATTATCGTAAACGTCGTATTTTATTCGTTTTAGCTCCGTTTTTAGTAATTCTTTCGAGCACGTTCTCGTAATTGAAAGTTCTATTTATTTATGAAGTTTACAAAAATTAATGTTTCTGTCATGAACAGTAACTTTTTATAAAAATAGTTTTATAAAAATATTTTTATACATTTTAAGTATATAAACTCACGTAATTTATAACTTCTTTGTTTTTAATCGAAAAATTACGTTTCTTATTGTTTTGGAATCCTAAAAATATGTATAATCTGTTAAAAATATCAAACTTTATGTTTTGTATAATTTTTATAAAAGTTATTTTATAAACCCGTTTAATTAACGTATAACTCGTAATTAGCGTATCTTTTTCGTTATTAATCCGTTTTTCGAGTTTCTTATCTTTTTGGAATCGTCATGAGGTGTATTATCTTTATAAAACATCAAACTCACTGTTTGAAATTCGAAATCCAAACAGCCCCTTTATAATGAATATGTATACTTTTATATAATGTTTTATTACTACTTTTCAACAATTTAAAATACCACCAATTCCTTTATAACTCATAATATTACTTATGTCTTTATATATTATTTAGTCCAAGAATCACAAGTTACTTATGAAAAAAGTAGTTAAAAATCATAATACAAGTAAGTTATCATGTACATGTTTAAAACGTAAATGGTGATTTAACGATATAGAACAAAAATATATTACTTATAAAAATGAAGAAACGTAAGGGCATAAAAGGTTTATAGATAACCTTAAAGTGATGTATGATGGTTGAGAAATACCAATCTAAACGCTTTGGTTATGATTTTTAAACCAAGCTTGCAAAACAAGAAAAAATCCCTAGTTTTCCTAACTATAAACACTGTCATAGCTTCTCTTTTCTTTGATAAATACTGTAATGGCTTGATCAAACACTTAATCATCTTGTGGTATCTTATATATGATGTTAGATCACTTGAATATGTGGTAAATAAAATTGTATGGATTGGGTGTGTATGTTGTTTTCAAGCCGTGGCAAAGGAGAAGAGAAAGAGAGAAATTGTAAAGTTTTCTTGCTAAGGAAATGAATGTGTGAGAAAACTAACTAGTGTGCATGCTTATGTATATCAATCCTAGTCCAAGTTACTACTTAGGAGTCAAGACTTAATCTCCAAGGAGGGGGAGGTGGTTAAGGAGACAATGGGAGGGTTTTGGGGAAAGTCTTGGTCAAAACTACTAGGTCTAGTCTTAACAATTATGAGTTGGTGTTGTATAAAAGACTTAACTAGTAAAAATGTGTGCTTCATGTCCCCTAGGACTCCTTATGCATGAAATTAAGGAAAGGAAAAGAGCTAGTTGATGTTTTAGATATTTTATGGATCATATCTTGTATTTACTTCCATTATATGAGCTTAAAAGAGTAAAGGTAAAAGTATACATGTTATACTTAAAATGTTAGTTGTAGCTTGATTTTTTTCTTACATATGACTTACTACATTAACTTGGGTAAAGTTTAATTAAAACTTTAATAATTGGAATTAAAAAATAGAATTTTGAAGCGTAGGATTAATTTACGTGGTTCGGGAAGTATGCCTAAAAATTAATTTTATCGCCGAAAAGTACCACTATTTTTTCTACGTACAGATTTAAAAATAAAATAAACATAGACCTTAAATTATTCTCAAAATAAGTATTTATTTCTTGTTCGATGTATTTGTTGATAGTTTGATCCCCGTTTAAATTAGAACGCTAATTTTTTTAACGTTACGCGATTTAACTAAAGGTTTTTTTAAGACTTAAAGCAAAACGCGTTACAATACCAAAAGGTACATAGCGGATTTATTAACGATGTCAATGACCCTAAAACACGGTGGTGCTATAAGTCCTCCCCCTGTTAGATGAGCCTTGTCTTCAAGGCTTAAGATGCGACACTTGACGATGGCGCGGTCTTTGCGAAAAGGTGTGGGTATTTCTTCCAGAATTGATCCTTGCGTTCCCACGTGAAACTCAGGACCTCGCTTGGAGTTCCATCGCACCTTGACTAATGGGATGCGGCTTTGCTTCAACCGTTTAACTTCACATTCCGATCTCAATGGGTTCCTCAATAAACTGAAGCTTGTCATCAAAATGAAGTCCATCCAACGGAACGGCTAATGCGTTTCGTCGGCCATGACACATTTTTAAGGTTAGACACATGGAATGTATTATGAAATTTGCTCAGCTCTTCGGCGAAGCTCGAGTTGTAAGTAACCTCTCCGACCTTTTCTAACACCTTGAAAAGGTCCAACATACATAGGGTTTAAACTTCCCATTTGCCAAACTGTTATGACCTTTCTAAGCGAAAACTTTAAGCATTAAACTTTATCCTCGGACTTGGCAACTTCCATCGGTTTACTCTTTACAGATCGGGAGGTAACTCTTTCTGTCGATCTAGAGCGGCTTGCGTCCTTTGCTTGTTTGGATGATTTTCTCAGTCGTCTACTGAATTTGTTCTGGACCAGGATTTGAGATTCCAACTTCGGTCCAACAACATAGTCAGTGTACGACTCTTTCGACCATAAAGTGCTTCGAAATGGTGCGGCATTGATGCTAGCGTGATAAGCTATTGTTATATATGAGACTGTCTAATGACAAATGGTTAGTCAAACCCTTTTCCAAAAGCTCCGATCGGGCAAGCACGCAGATATCCTCGAGAGTTTGATGGTCCTTCGCTTTGCCACTTATGTTTGTGGATGTACGTGACTCGATACTCATATCCAAAATTACCAGTTCCCAAAGCTTCTGAAGTGACTTCCAAAATTTGATGGAATCTAGGTCATGATCACAAATGATTGTGACAGGTTATTCCATTATCTCAGTGACCACCGATTTAGGCTTACTTTCTTGCAGTTATCCAAAAGGATCAGTTTCTCTCAATGTGTAAGATCGACGCAATTAGTGAGTTTCGGTCAACAATCACCACAAATGGTTGTCGTTGCTTGCGACGACTTAGGTATACTTAGTAACAAAAACCATAGTGATGTTGTAGTCCCACACTTACATTTCAGGTATCTTGGGTTGTTACCAAACAATCCTGATGGTCTTTGATGTTTTGGCTTGACATTAGCAAGGTCAAACATTGTCTAAACATAGGTGGCTGATGTCGCTTTAATATTGGGCACTAATTTGCTTCTTCATATTCTTGGTAATCTTGATCAGAACCGGATGTTATAGTGTATTTTGATTTGTTTGGAATCGTGCATGCTATACACATGTTCGCAAATTCACCATACACAAGGTACAATTCTGCATAGAGGATAGTGTTCATCCTCACGGGGGTTCCTACTTTTCCTCATACCTGAATCGCCTTGGATTTTTTAGCATTTTCAACCAACATTCCTCACAACATCCTCATTCTTGATGTCTTTGGTTTCCGTGCATCAGTCTAAGCGTTCAAGATTTATTTGGAAGATCTAAACTATAGTTCATGGCTAAGGCTCGAAATCTTAACGGTTGATCTCTCTCCTTTATGCTTAGAGCATCAGGCAACAACATTTGCCTTTCCTGGGTGATATCAGATCTCACAATCGTAATCACTGAGTAACTCCAACCAACGATGTTGTCTCATGTTTAGTTCCTTTTGATCAAGAATTTGTTGTAAGCTCTTATGATCAGTAAACAATGTACACTTGGTTCTCGTTCAGATAGTGCCTACAATCTGTGAGCAAATCTACTGCTCCAATGTTTGAAAAATATTGGAGTGTATAGTTCTTCTCATAAATTTTCAACTGAAGTGTATGGTGATTAAGAATTTACAATTTTCTCTTTGCATCAACACTGCGCCCAAACCCTTCTTTGGAAGCCGTTCGATAGGTGATGAAATCTTCGCTTTCCCTCAGGTAAGGCATACTTAGGATTGAGAGCAATGCACATAATTTCTGCTTTAATAGGTGAAAGTGCTTCTTGTTTATCCACCCCTCTCAAACTTGACCTTCTTCTGGGTGCAGCTTGGCATAGAATTGGAGATCTTCTGAAAAACCCTTCAATGAATATTCGATTATTTCCCAGCAGAGTAAGACCTAGAAATTTTGAGAATTCTCATTGGTGATCTATTAGAGATGCCCTATCTTTAAATGGATTCAATCTTGGTGGATCCACATGAATGCCTCACTATCAATCACGTGACCGAGGAACTGTCTTTGGGAATCCAAAATTCACACTTTGGAAATATTTGGTATACACTCCTCTTTCTTAAGCAACTCTAAGATTTGCTATTGCTGAACCAAGTGGTGTGTGTGATTGTTTGTGTATGTGTGGTTTTTTGTGGTTGTGATTGTGTTTTGAGTGTATGTTGTTTCTGCTGTTGTGTTTTGTGTTGTTGTTTTTGCTATTGCATATCTTGATGTGTGTCGTTTTTTGCTGATAATGGATTTTTGTTTTGCATATGTAGTAGTTAGGTTTTGTGTGTTCTTTCGTGTTCTTGCTTATTCTTCAAATATATCAGAATATCGTAAATAAAGACATTACAAAAATTTTATCCAGCTATGGTTTGCAAACCCGATTCATAAGGGTCCATGAATAAGGCAGGACGGCGCTTCGTTCAAACCATATTAATGGCATACTTGAAATTTATAACTGGCCGTAACGAGTTCTGAAGCAGAATCGAAGTGTCTTTTTCGAACTCTTCAGTTAGTGATAACCTGACCTTAGGTTGATCTTTGAGTAGACACTCGACCCTTGAAGCTGATCAAATAAATAATCAATTCTGGGGAGTGGATAACGGTTCTTTATTGTCAGTTTGTTTAATTCCCGAATAGTAATGCACTTACGGAAGGATCCATCTTCCTTCTTTACAAAAAACTCGGAGCTCCCCAGGTGTGAGGAACTGGGTATTATAAAAAGCTTTGTCAGTCTGCTCTTTTTGTTGCTCGATAACTCTTTCATTTCGGAAGGCGCCATCGATTAAGGTGACCGGCTACAGTGTTGCAGCCACCAGGTACAATTCAAATTTGAAAACTCCACTTGTCGATGTCAGAGGAATACCGCGACTTGTCCTTAGGAAAATACTTAAGGAAAGTCTCGAATAATATGGAATGTCCTCAAGTCGCTTCTCTCCGACTTGTCTTCAACCTCTTTGCAGGAACATGTTGCTCTAAAAGATAGGAAAATCCTTTTTCATGTACTTATGCGTTTTAGTGCACGAAATGATGTTTAATCGTGTCACATTTCCACTGGTTACTTCCATCCGCCGTAGTATGATTAGGTTTCATTTCCCTAAGGATGCGAACAAATCTTTCGACACACACAATGACGCTTAGGTACTTCGCGAAACAATACATATCGATTATAGCCATCAATCTACCAAGTTCTACAGGCATTAAGTCTTTGTTGAATGGAGTGGTTTAGGATGTTTAATTGTACAAAACTACAAAGGATAGTGTTTAACCTAATTCATTCTCCCGTCAGCTAGTTTGACATTCATATTAGGATTAGGGTAGATGGCGTGATTGTAAATTTGGGTAGTAATGCAGTAGATACAAATCTCCGATCGGCACCCGTATCTAATAAGATATAGAATAGCGTTGTTTGAAGGAACGTACCCGCAATCGATGATTGTTGGGTTTGCCCCTGCTTTCCGAACCAATACACCTTAGCTGGAGCCCTGTCTTTTCCCAGCTTATTACCATGGTCATTGTTTCTTAGTTTATTGGGCAGTTTCTTTTAAGTGTCCTTCGTGATCCACAATTAGTAAACCATCTCCCTTCAGATTATTGTTGTTGTTGCAGTTGTTTGTTGTTATGCATTTGCATGTCGGCTTCTACAATCCTTGGCCCAGATGGACAACACTTTTCTGCAGGTATTGCCACCTAGTGTGGACAAGGTCCTTCCATGATTGTAATCATTATGGTAACACAGAGGTTTATGACCCGACGTGCATGGTTTCCTGTCACTATTGCTGCTATGTAGCCTCGCTTGTGTTCTGCCTCTTATTCTGCTATTGTTGGTTTTAATTGTTCTTGGAAAGATCATCATACTTCCTTTTCTTTTCTGCCTGACGTTCAGCATAGGCATGGGTCTTCTCATCCATCAACTCATTTGTAAACTCGATAGCCTCTTGCATGGTTTTCGGCTTTGATGCCTTTACACTGCCAAGTATCATATCGGGGAAGCCACCGATATACTTTTCAATCTTGTCCTACCTCTCTGGGAACATCCTGGACACGCATCAATGACTAGTTATTGAATCGTTCGATGTAAGCCACCACATCGGTGTCCCATTAACCTTAAGATTCCACAACTCAGTCTCATTCTTCTTGTTTCACCACATCAGACTGTATTCTTTCAGTCATCATTTTCTTCAGTGTTGCCCATGGCACTGTCATATGAGGATGCTTCAGGGGAGAAGTAGTGTCTCTTAACATGGGCATTCCACCATGTAAGAGCATCGTCTTGTAGAGTGCAAGTCGCAAATTTAACTTGACAAGATGTATGACAATTGCTAATGCTAACACAGACTCCATTTTCTCAAACCATCAAGTAAGTTCGACGACTCCCTCAGTGCCTTTAAAGTCCAAAGGTTTGCATTTTAGGAATTCTGAGTAAGTACATTCGCGAACAGCTTGTGCTGGCCTTGGTCCTGAACCATTGTTGTTGTAGCCATTCCTAACCCTGCTTGCTTCTGCTTCAGCCATTGCAACAGCAACTCCTTGGTCAATTAAGGCCTAAAGTTGTGCCTCAGTAACAGTTGTGGTGGTTGTTGCATTTGGGGTTAGTGTGACTGGTGTTGACCTTGTAGTTCGTTTTGGTGCCATTTTCTTCAATCACAGTAAAAATATAAATACCCATTAGAATTTTACATACAATCCAATATTGTGAAATAACCTATGCATCATAAATAAAAATAAGATCAAATCACACAGTGAAACATACCAACCAACACAAGATCGACTTTAACATAATACATCCATTCATATATAATCTGGAATATTACATGGATCTGTTTGCGTAACACAAATGATTCCCTATTGCTAGGTTACAAAAATTGAAAATTCAACCTAGAGCCCTACTAGCGGGAGTTTCCGTAATACTTAGTAGGCTATACAACATAGCTAAACAAAGTCAAAAGATCCAACGGGATAGCTAATCAAAAACAAAAGATCTATACAGCCTGATAGCTGGGAGTTAACCAATAATAACTTAGCTGGCTATATAGGTATAGCTACAATACAATATAGGGTAGAAAAAGTAAACCCTAGGCACTAATACTACAGTATCCCTCGAGGTGTCATCGCGTGCTACAGCCCTCTAAAGATGTATACGCATGACTATGCTCATCGCGCGATCATTCCGCGTACTGACGCCACAATGGCCAAATCGTGGCCGACGCGGCCTGGAGTCTCTAAAACACTGTAAACCCGTGCTCTAATGCCCTGCTATTAAGCCTCAGACCCTAGCAAAGGGCCTGACGGGTCTCCTATACTCTCTTGTCATAAAGCAAGTCTCTTCTCTCAATACCTCAATTCTCAGTCTCACTGTCTGCTCAGATTGTGCTCGGCATCGTGATGTCGGTGCAGTAAAAACTAACGACCTCTCTACTAGCGAACATCTACCTGGTAACTGACACTCAAGTTGGACCACCTCTAAGTCGGCCTCTTACTCCTCCTCTCAGTATCTCAGACCATAGTCTCCACGATGTCTCCAGAAATGCAATCGGACCACTACGAGCATAGTGGGTCCATCCTGTCTATCTCCGCAAGCTAGCAGCTGAAACTCTTCCCCACCTCACACCAGGTCTGGGAGCAGTAAGTAGTAGCCTACTTCTCGCAGGCTGGCATATGTCAGCCTCGGGAATATCAGTTGCGGCTAGTGGTTGGTACATGATGTATAGTAAACATGGTGGTGTCCCTGATGGAGTAGTGGATGATAGGTGAGGGGCTGCGCTCTCATCTGAAGCATGGAAGTCTAGTACTGTGGGGTAAAACCCCGTTGTATGAATTCGTTGTTTGAAAACGGTTATAGTCCAGCAAAAACATTTGACCTGGTTCTTTATAACCTTGGCTCTTGATACCAATCTGTAACACCCCCAAATTGGGTCGCAGCGGAATAAGGGTCCGGGGCGTGTTACTTCTCAGATCAATAACACAAGATATATATAGAACGACCAAAAATTCGTTTGAAAACGATACATTGGATTTAACAAAGTAATTGTTACATAAGCCCGAAGCTTAACTTGTTCACTTGATCAAAATACAAAGATTTTCAGCCCATGACAGATAACAAAATGAAATGTGACAAAATCTTTAATGCATGACATCCAAATCAAAACCACCAATGTATCCATCGCACCTCGTGCTTATTGATCCCCTGAAAAACATTGCTTTAAAACGTCAACAATAATGTTGGTGAATTCATAGGTTTGATAAATCATATATTGTAGGACCACAAGATCTCCCAAGTGTATGATAATGCAACAGATGCAGATATCATATAAATGTAATTACGTTGCTCTAAGCTCATGACACTGAAGCTTGACATGTATGGATGCCAAATTAATGGCCTTTTGCCCGTGGTGATGTTCTAACCCGCAACATCCTATATTCGACATGGTATACGTTCGTTTCACTAGTGATAGCTAATCACCCGAACGGGGTTGTCAAACCCAATAGATCTATTTATAACATTCGCGCTCGTAATTAACAGTTCATGATAATGGGCTCAGATTGGGTTATCGCTACTTAGGCAACATGTAATCATAATATGAAACTTAACCACTTGTGTCCAGTTGTAAAACATTGCATGTTTTTCACCCCAAAAACTTTGTAAAACAAAAGCATGTAAAACGTGGGGCTATGAACTCACCTTGAGTTCTGATAATCCAAATATCGCAGATAATGCGTCACGTAAAAGATCGAATGCAACCTAAATTATCATAGGTCGTATAAGTACCGAGTACTTAAATTGATAACATTGAATGTAATCCTATAGTTGTTACATCGTACTATCGTTCGGGCTATCATAATTAAAGAGGTCATGACATGACGTTCGAGGAGTTAGGACACTTTAAATCGTAAATCCAACAACTCGTCGAAACGCCATCCGAAGAGGCCTCATTATGAAACTCCCTAGTAATATAGTACTTTGATAATCACATAATATTCTATATAGCTCAATCACCAACTAATGGTTTTGGTAAAATTGTGTTTAATAAGTTAAAACGTTTATAATTACCGTTTAGTAAAACTGGCGTAACTTTCGCGTTTTAAGCCCGATTCTCGCGTTTCTTATGTCCATCTTTTCGTATTAAGACGGGTTATCATAAATTGACATTTTTGAATTTCGGACCTACTGGTGTGATCAGTAACCTTTTACTGCTCACATCTGACGTTGAGCTTTATAAAATAGTATTCGTGTCGTAAAAACCGTAAATGTCGTTATTTTATTCGTTATTGCTCGTTTTTTTAAACGCATTCTTTCGAGGGACGTTCCTTGTATTTGAAAGTTCTTATTTTTATGAGGTTTACAAAAATATAACTTTCTGTCAGTGAATAGTAATTTTATAAAAATAGTTTAATAAGTATTAATAGTGTTAAACTCGTCGAAATTCATAACTCGTTTGTTAATTAATTGAAAAATTACGATTTCTTATATTTTGGGGAATCCTAAAAAATATGTATTATTTGTTAAAAATAACCAACTTGCTGTTTATATTTTTATAAAATGTTTTTATAAAAATTCTTTACGACTTGTATATTATCCGTATAAATCTCGTTTTTAACGTAACTTTGTTCGTTATTAATCGTTTAAAAGTGGGGGTTTCTTACTTTTTTTCGGAATCGTCGTGAAAATGTATTATCTTATAAAAATATAATTTAAGTTTAAAATTCTCGAATTTTGGGAGCGAATGTTTACTTGGGTGTGTTGATCCATATTTGCTCTTTTCTTTTACTTTGTTGCTTTTGTATTTTACCCATATGATCTCATATATCATATATTTTATAAATCATACATATATGATGTGTCTTTGTCCATATAGTAAAAAACACACACAAACAAAACTCCTTATGTGTCCAAGTTTACCAAGGTTAACTCATTCATGGATAACACTTAAATCATAACTTTACTAAGAAATCTCTAATTTCCTAGTTTGCAAATATCATTTTTAACAAAACCAAGTGTGTACAACGTGTATTTCTTTCCATATGACCTTATTTTAGTGTTCCATTAGCATGATTAAAAGTCCATAATCAATATTAACAGACCCCAGTACTTTTGGATTACTTTCTCGTAGAAAAATATATTACTTTAAAAACCATAACTTTACTTATGTAACCTTAATCTACTAGTTTTGTCCATAATCATTTTTATACATAACCAAGTGTGTAAATAACTTATGTGACTATTTTAACATGATATCATTAATATCATAAGATATATAAAAGTGTACATTATGATGAAAATAAATAAAAACTTCTTTTTACATGTTAATAATCCTAAATGGTGATTTAAGCTATAAAGAATAATCATATGCATAAAGTGGAAATTTTAAGAACATAAAGAGTTTAAATAGACCTTATGAGGTATGATGATGATGATGTACAAGTACTAAACCCTTGATTAGCCACAAAAACCAAGCTTGCACTTAGGAAACCCTAGCTTTCTTTTACTTGATTATAACTTGGAAATGGTTAACCAATGCTTGCAAATGCTTTAGTACATCTTAGGATATGTGTATATAGAAGTGTAAGGGTTGTAGAAAATTTTGTATGGATTGAGTAAGGTTGTTGGTTTGTGCCGTAGCATGTATGGAGCACAAAGAGGGAGTTTTGTGAATTTTATCTAAGTGTTGGTGATGTATGTGTTAGTTGCTAGTTATGTGTATGTATATAAGATGCATAATTGGTCAAGGAGACATAAGGGGTGTCCTAGGGATGGCCTTAGTCTTAGTTATGGGTCAAAGGATGGTAGGGATGGGGGGGTATGGTGTGCCATAAAGAGGTATGGCATGAAATTGACCAAGTTGAAAGTTATCTCATTTTTCAAGTATATATTTGTACATGTTGCATTATTTTCGGCAAAAGTAAGCTATAAATGATATATTTATGTAATTTTTATGTATTGGGTATAAATGTGGGTATTTGTTGAAGCGTAGAAAAGTTTTTGTGGTTCCGGGAGTGCCTAAACGCAATTTATCGCGAAACGTATACACTTTACGTATCCGATAAAAATAAAATGAACAAAGTTAATTATTACTTTCCTAATAATAATATAATGATGTCTTGATGTAAACTTAAATTTGTTTGGCGCCCGTTTACGTTGATTGTTGATTTTTAGTTCACGCGATTTAACGTATCGATTAAAATTAAAAGCGAACGCGTATGGAAAAAAAAATATAGTGAATTTAAATAGCATTGTAAATGACCTGAAAATACAGAATGTTACAGTCCTTCCCCGTTAAATGAGCCTTGTCCTCAAGGCTTAAGTGTGCACCATTCGAGGCTCTGTACGGGCGAAAATGTCGATCCCCCGTTATATGGACTGAAGTTGGAGAAAGTCAGCTTATTGGACCAGAGATTGTGCAAGAAACGACTGAAAAGATTTTTCAAATCAAGGAAAGATTAAAGACGGCTAGGAGTCGCCAGAAAAGCTATGCTGATAAGAGGCGTAAACCTCTTGAATTCGAAGTTGGAGACCGAGTGTTACTAAAGGTATCTCCATGGAAGGGAGTGGTACGATTTGGTAAAAAGGGAAAACTAGCACCACGATATGTCGGACCGTTTGAAATCATCGAGCGTGTTGGACCGGTGGCTTATCGGCTGAAGTTACCCCAGGAGCTAAGTTGTGTTCACGACACGTTTCATGTGTCAAACCTCAAGAAATGTTTGGCGGAGCCAGATGTTCAAGTGCCCTTGGATGAGATCGAGGTTGATGAAAATCTTCGTTTTGTTGAAGAACCTCTTGAGATCGTGGAACGAGATGTAAAGAAGCTAAAGAGAAGAAGAATTCCATTAGTCAAAGTTCGTTGGAACTCTCGGCAAGGAGCTGAGTATACCTGGGAACGAGAAGACCAATTCCGGATGAAATATCCACATCTTTTTTCTGACTACACCTTCTGGTATCAGAGCTTTTGTATGGGTTTGTGATGCCCATATATTTACGTAAATTAGGTAACAAGATATAGTGTATTCCCTCTCGTGTTCCTTTTCTCGCATTTCAATCTTTTTAATGTTTTATAAACCCGCGAGGGGAATACATGCTCTTTTACAAACTCATATATTTTACTAATGATTCATACAATGTAAACGGGCATTAAACAATTAAATTTTTACATCAAGCAAGTGTTATATGATTATTATGAGGATAATTAATAAATTTGTTCATCTTATTTTATGGGCACGTAAAATGCTTACGTTTCGTATACAAACGCGTTTAGGCATTCCGGAAGTTCTAAAACTAACTACGGCCTAAACGAATAACCACGATTTACCAATATCAAAAATAATCAAAAATTACCATTCTTACTATATTATAATACTATATATATATATATATATATATATATGCCGAAATTTATAAGATGAGACCAAGACTTTTCATCTTTATAAAATATCTAGATATTTAAATAAAAGATCTCTTACACCTTTATCAACTTGTTATGTTAAACTTAACCTAGGGTTAGAAAGTAACCATGGTTAAGTTAGCTAGATATTTGCTTCTATAAATAGGCATGCATGCATGAGTAAAATTTTCATACTCTTATACTTGAAAATTTCATTTTCTTTCTCTCTTTTATACCCTAAAACTCACGGCTCAATTAAGCCATCCAAACAAATCCACACTTTGATTTTCTAAGATTATACAATCCTTTATACATCAATCCTAAGATGTATTAAGTCATATTCAAGCCTTGGATCACCCTTTGCAAGTATTAAGAAGAAAAAGTAAAGATTAGGGTTTTGGAAACCTAATCTAGGGTTATAAGCTTGAAAGCTTGGATTTAAGTCTAAACACGGGTTTAGCATTCATTTTACATCATATACATCATCACTAAGGTCTTTCTAAATCCTTCATACTTTTAATTGTTGTGATTTTATGTGTTATATGTTATTTACGGCTAAATCACCACTAATGACTTTTAAATGTGTAAAATGGGTTTTTATTTGAGTTTATCAATTTATACACTTATTATCATGTCCTAATGTTATAAATATCATGGGAAAATAGATCTATAAAGATGTTAACTTATGGTTTAAGTATAAACATGTTTAAGGACTAATTAGGGTTTTATAAGGTTTCTTAATCTTCACATGTGAAAATAATGAAAGTAAAAGGGTTAAACTTGTTACAATGAATTTACAAGGACTAGGGATGATATTGGACTTTATTATAAGTACCACAAGTGTCAAATGTGTTTTTAAGAGTTTTTATAGTAAACTACTAAGTTAATAATACATAAAAACAAGTTTTTATAAAGTTATACACTAAAATACATATGGGCTGTTTAAAATTCGAACTTAGACAGTAGGTAATGATATTTTATAAAAATAATACGCCTCGTGACGATTCCATTTAATATAAGAAAACTCGAAAAACCGATCTATAACGACAAAAGATACGTTATTTAAAAACAAGTTACGGACTATAAATACTTTTATAAAACTATTTTTATAAAAAGTTACTATTCATTACAGCAACTTTTATTTTTAAAACATCTAAAATATGATATAACTTTTAATAACGAGAAAGTACTCGAAGGAATCACTAAAATCGGAGTTAAAACGAATAAGTTATCGCGATTACGAGTTTACGCTAATTAAAACGACAAACGAGCTGTTGTGAACAGTAATTTTACTATTCATCGCAGAATCTTAAAAACTTGAAAATGTAATATTTGATTCGCTCGTCTTACTACGAAGACGTGGACGTAAGAACGCGAGCAACAGGGCTTAAAAACGACCAAATTAGTCTTTTTACGAAAAGTTTATTTTTAAACGTTTTCGCTTTATAATATTATTTTACTAAAGATAGTCGGTGATTATTGCTATATAGGAATATTGAGTGGTTATACAAAGTGCTATTATTACTTGGAGGTTTCAATATTGAGGCCTCTTCGGATGAGTATCGACTCGCGATGTTACTGGTGTAGCTGTCCTTGCTTTGTTGGATTTACGATTTAAAGCTATCCATAACTCCTCGAACGTCATGTCATGACCTCTTTAATTATGATAGCCCGAACGATAGCACGACGTAACTACTATAAGATTATATTGAATGTTATAAATTGAAGTACTCGGTACTTATTCGACCTTAATTTAAATAGGTTGCATCGCACGTTTTGCGTGACATTTTATCTGTGATTTATTGAACCTATCAGTACTCAAAGGTGAGTTCATAGCCACTTTTTCTACTAACTGTTTTACTACTCTAGGGGTGAATTACATGCTTATTTTACTATTGGGACACAAGTGTTTTGTAAAGTGTTTTCAAAGTGTTTTAAACTGTATGCTTCCAGATTACTAGCTGAAATTATTGCCATAAGTTACCACTATTGCAATTACAAGTACTCTACTATATCATGAACCGGTCAATTGCATATTGTAGTGAGCGCGAGTGTTATGGATAGATTCTATCGGTGGACAAAAAACAAGGAAAACAAAAAAAACCAAAAACAAATGACAAATCCCCACTGGAATTTTGGTCACAAGTTGAACCATTGTGCATTGAACATTGAGAATTCTTTTAGGTTGTTGGCAAGCTTCCTATACATTTGGGGCACAAACTAGTTAAGGCTTGGGTCCCACGAGCTTAGGCACTAATAAACCGTTTTAGGATACTACTAAATGTGTTTTAGAGTCTATTATTACATCGATCTTGTGGTCCACCAATTTACCAACAAACCTATGATTTCACTCAACCTTTGTGTTGACTTTTAGCATGTAAATTTCAGGTCCTAGGGTATGAAGACTGAAGGGGAGCCGTGGCGGATATCAATGAAGATGGATTATGTGTTTTATCTAAATTATATGCAACTTTTGTCTTTCATAAAACTTAAGTCATCTTTTGAGATTTTGTTTAAATGTATGTTGGATGTTTATGACATCAAAAACTTATGGGACCTAATGTATTAACTCTGCTTATCTTTGCCTATAAAACTTAACTCCTTTTTATTTCAAATGTCCATTCTTGGTCATTTCCTATATCTTGTTTGTTGTACTTGAAGTAGCACCCCAATGATACTATTCCGCTGCTACTGAATTTTGGGGGTGTTACACACATATGCAGCAAATACATGACATATAAGCCTAAGTGCAACAGACACACGTCATTTTCTATCACGACTCCTTATTGTACTCCAATTCTAAGAGTCAAGGGCCATTTAAAAGGTCTAATATGTACATGTGTATAATGACCAAAACAGTGTAATATTCCGTGTGCAAAGTAAAACTCTTAACTGTCGTCAACTCATTCTACCATATTCTTGTTTATGCACTAAAATAAAGTGCAAAAGGTGCTTATTAGAATTAGTGATTCAGGAGGCTGTTTGGGAAAAGTGCCATTAGGGGACTAATAGGTTAATTATTGTATTTGGATTAAAGTTAAACCCTAAATGCATCCAATCTATTACTGCTTCAAGTCTAAAAATGCTTAATGTGCAACATCATTTCATCCTTAATTCCCCATTGATAACAAAAAAGAGTAAACTTATCATATAGTCTAGGGAATAAAAAAGAATAAACTGATGTTTCCAAATGTATTTTTGTTTGGGAGGGTTAGTGGGCATTTAGAAATATATGTAAAGCAAAACTTATTCTTAAACCCGTTAACCCGAATCAAATGACCTTAGACTCTTCATGATTCGAAATTTCACTCGAACTAGACAAATCGATTATTATCAGGTCGGGTGCGAGTTAGTTTTGTTTATAACGCGATAACACCCATAATACATAATGACCTTGAAAAAATATGAGTCGTTAAGTGTATATTAATTCGCCATGTAGCCGTTCATGTTTCAACACATTATAACTTGAACCAAACAACCCTTGGGGAGTTCCATCAACAATCAAGAACTTTTCAAATATTTAAAAAATAATTAAAAGCCAATTCTAACATTTATACTAACTTTAAGTTGATATATGGCCAGATGCAGACTATTATACTAAAAACCTTAAGAAATATAAACTTTTTCACCCTAATCAAAATTAAAAATATATTCAATAATATACAAATTCAAGACATTCATAATTACTAATGCATTCATAATTACTGTCAAAAATATAAAAGGCAACAATAACCATAAAAACTCAAACTTTAACCATTAACGTACCTTTAATTTGTAATCTTCTTTATTGTTTTGGGGCTGCAAATTCATAGATGATGGAGCGTTTATTGATTTAGGGTTATGTGTCGACGTGAACGAGAGGAGGGATGGATATGATTTTTTGGTGTGTGCCGACAGAATTTATGTGGTATGAGATATGTGTGTGATTGATTGATGATTTATTAAGGGGGTGTTCATTAGATGGATAACACATGTCCAGTTAATACATATGTGAATGTGAGATTGAGTGAGTGTGAGTGAAGATTTGTTTAATAATATTGTTACTGTTCACTCAGAATAAAAAAATATTAAAGTCGAGTTACTGTACATATTGTGAGACACAAAACTACCTTAAACGTTATTATGTATAATCACTAGAAAAACAAAACTTCAAACTCATGCGTAAATGACATATAAATCCATTTTAACACATAATTGATTAAAATTTCTAGCACGAGACACTTAATTTTGTCTAAACAAAAAGTTAGATCTATACTCCTTATAAATGAGATTTACCCAAATGTTGAAACTAGAAATCTGGAAAAGTTGAAAATTCGTATTTTAAGAAACATTGGAAAAATTAAAATCATTGTAACCTACGAATTAAATTATTCGCAAACGGAAACTGATCGGTACACTCAGTCAAACGAAACTGATTGCCTCATTAATTAATTATTTTTTGAACCGGCGTATTTCTATTGAGAGATAAAAAAATATAGCATGGAGCTGAAGATTACAAAAGTGCCAAGGTGAGGTTTTTAATGCCACTCAATCCACTAAAATAATAAGCTTTACATCTGTAACGACACCAGTGAAAGAATCTAGATTAACTTCATAAAAAATAAGCACGCCTTTGAAGGACGGAACTCAGAACGAAGATAGTTTTATTCGGAAGTCAAATATGGCACCAACGTCACTAACAAACTCCTTCAAAAAATACGCTTATGTTTGATCGAAAAGCCAGAAGATCTCAAGATCCAAACCACCCATTCTTCATATGCAAGAATCTTCAATATTACGGAATATTCCACGCAGATGGTGATAAAATGAAGGATATCTACTTGCACATTTTTTGGCACAGTGGCAACGCAAGACTGTGCCTAGTTGATTCCCGGCTTTACCGCATGTAGAGATATATAGACGTCAATATCCATTCCACGACGAGAAATGTTCAATCTAGTTGGAAGATTATCTAACTTGATTTTCCAAGCTAAAACATTTACCTTAATAGGCACCGCTTTGATCCAACGAGTGCTAGAGAGACACGATACGTGAACTCTGTTCGATTATATTTTCTAAATGAGGACACGGTGAAAATCTCCTAAACTTTGCAAGGACCAAATTCATCTATCCCTGATGTTTACGAGAGAAGTACCTTCCACCATCGCCTTCAGAGAATCAAACTGATCTTGCTCCACTCCTCCCCTAGGTTCACGACGGAAAGTGAAAGCCAAGCTGTTTTGAGATAACTTAGAAGCAACATCATTGTTTTTGCAAGATTCCAATGCGTAAGCCCTTGGAAACAAAAATTTAAACACAACATCCCCATGCCAAGTTTCTTCCCTAAACAAAGTATCTGAACCGTTGCCCACTTTTTTGTTAACGAAACTGAGTAAATTTAAACCCTGTTTCTTTAACAAATCCACCTCTTTAACAATGTCAAGCCAAATAGAAGGATAAGAGACTTTCACCTGTTTACCAATTTTTTCGTGATCTCCATGAATAGATTTGATGACGTTCGCCCTTAGTAAAGAGTTTTGAGAAAGGAAACGCCACACCCATTTAAACATGAGAGCTCTATTCAGAGCGTATGAGCTTGAAATTTCAAGGCCGCCTTTTTCTTTAGAAGCTAACACATTTGTCCATTTCACCCAAGTCGGTTTTTTAGCAAGAGGATCAGAACCATTGAAAAAATGTGTGATCGATTGGATTCACCATACGTGCAGATTTCTTCATAGGAACTTTGAATATAGACATATGATAAATAGGATCGATCCTAGAACCGATTTAGAAGGGTTTAATCTCCTCCTATCGAAAGAGTCTTCATATTCCATTTAGATTAAACAAGGAAGCTTTGATTTTGATGTTTCATTCACAAGACTGCGATCTAGGACATATGGCCACCCACTTCTCGAACTAAATTAGTAAATGAGTTTTAAGAGTGACATACCAATTTTTCTAGCTGCTTGAGCACTTTGTCAGACTCCACATAAATCCCCCATTAACTTACCTTTTAGACCACTGTTGAGACGAAGACCTGATTGCACGGTGAAGCATTCCAATAACCTTGGAACATTCGTATCAAGATTTGATTTCATTCCATTGACCCATGAAAATAACATCGTCGGCGTAAAACAAATGGGAAAGTTGAAGAGATGGACTTAACATAATACCTTTGAACATACGAGCATCAATTATTCTTTGGAATGAGATGTGTAATGTTTCCATAACCAAAATGAACAAGAAAGAGATAAAGGATCCACCTTGTTCTAGACCTTTGCTTAGAATTGAAATTCTTCCGTAGGACTCACCATTCACAATAACCGAACCCCTAGACGATCGAAGGACAACTTTGATCAAAAGTGCACATTTCTTACCAAAACGAACCTACTCAAAGAATGCGTCCAAATAATCCCATCAAACGGAATCAAAAGCCTTTTCGAAATCCACTTTGAAAACCAAAGACCGCTTCTTTTTCGATTTACACCATTGAACAATTTCGTTTAGGATAAATGGACCATCGAGGATTTGCCTATCCGCAATGAAAGCTGATTGAACTTCATTTACGAGATCACCCAGAACGAGAACAAGGCGATTCGCCAAGATCTTGGCAATGATTTTATACATACTACCAATTAAGCTAATAGGTCTAAAGTCTTTGACCATGTTAGCATCACGAGTTTTCGGAATCAAGGCAATAAACGAAGAGTTGTTGCCTTTAGGAAACTGACCATGATGAAAAAAAACTCGTCACAACATCAACCACGTCACTCTCTAAAAAATTCCAGTAACGACGATAGAAACCGAACGTGAAACCATCGGGGCCAGGAGACTTATCGGTACCACAATCCCAAACCGCCCTTTTTATTTTATCTTTTGACACTTACCACTTCAGGTCGTATTGATCAGGCTTGTAGCGTATTTGAAAGTTAAGATACAAGTTGGAGACGAGAATCTTGTGGCGTGATCAAAAACGATTTTTACAAGTGAGACATAAATTCCCGTTTAACAGGTGAGGGGAGTCAATCAGTTAACATCGGACAAAAATGACACGAAAGGATAGATGAATTATTTTTTTATAAGAATTCCGTGGTAGTACTTAGATTCTCATGACCTCCATTGCCCCATTTAATATTTGATTTTTGCCGGCGATTCCTATGATTGAAGATTCTCTAATTATTGAAGGGATTGACAACATTAGCTCTTTTGTTTACTGATCTCTACATCACCACAAACTTTGTCTATTTTTCATGTCCAAATCAGTAAGATCAGATTTAAGAGTTCTCTTCGTGTTAATTGAGGACATCGTATTTTCCTTTGTTCCATAAGCGAATCTTTTCTTTCAAGTGTTTCAGTTTCTTCATCAGTTTAGTCATAGCATTTGGCTCACCACAACAGCTTCTTTCAAAGTATCTTCAACAATTTTTCAAAAAAAACTTTAATTTCGAACCAATAATGAAAGAACCTAATGGAACCGTCCGTAACTCGTAATGAGATTCAAGTACTAAGATTGGACCGATGATAGTTAAGATGCCTGTTCCATGTGATAGCAGAAATATTTGGACATAAATTCATAAGACTTTCGGAGATAAGAAAACGGTCAAGTTTGCTCATCTTGGAAGCAGATTTATGACACCAGGTATAAGAACATCCTCCTAAAGGCACTTCTTCTAAGCCCGCATTAGAAAATGGAAACAAGTTAAATGCATTAGCTCCATGCACATAAAAACCGAACAATATTCATCTTTTTCGGACTTCATTTAAAGCCCCATAACAACAACCTCACCTGCCCACTGAGCTATCACATGAGATAAGTAATCCCACAACATCTTCTTTTCACTAATATCTTGAGGGGCATATATCGAAATGATGAGAAGTTTAGTACCGTTGGGAATCCAATCACCTCTTTCCATGACTTAATAGTTGAGATAGTTGCATTATGTTTGCATAAAAGATTTAGGGATTCCAAACTCCTAAAATCCCACCCGAGTTTCCAAACAGGAAGCACTATGAGCATAAATCAAATAAGCAAGAATTTCCCAAATCTCTTGATACTAAAGAGTCAATGTTCTCCATTTTGTTCCTGTAAAGTTAAAAAATTACTTCTTGTTCGTCACGCTAACTCCTTAAACCAAACTTTTTGGCCTTTTGGGCAAGGCCCTTGGATGTATGAGTCATAAAGTTCTTTTTTTTTTTTTCTTATTTGGGTTGTTTATCGATTGCATCGTTCACTCCTTGGGTTTTGATGATCTCTCCTATGTTTTTAATGCATCCCTCATGGTATCAGCATCTAGTATGTCCCACCTTAACCATTTCCTCCATCAGTGTAATATAGATCCACCCCTGTTCCCTTGGAAATATTAGATTTTTTAAAAATGTCCAGAACATGTGGACTCCGCTGTCATCTTCGTTTCGAACTTATTCTTCCGAACTTCCTCTGAAATTGTTTAAACGCTCGCTGCGAAAACTTGTTTTGACTTGCCTTTTGAATTGACATTATCATTTCATCAGGTGTACAACCTGGGGGGTTTTTCAAAAAATACTTTTTTTTGTATTCCAAAATGAATTCTTGTGGTTGTTCTCCTTATTCTTGGTGAGAAGTTTGTATATGTTGAAAGGGTCTTCTGAATGCGTCTTTTGTTTTTCTATAGAAGCATTTTCGGCATTAATGTGGATTGAGGCATCCATCACAAAATTGTGATCTGGAACAGCTTCCGTAATCATATCACTTACAATTCTTCATCTTTTTTTTAAGTCATTAAATCAAATCATTCATACGTTGTCGAGTCGTCATCTATATCCTCACATAAATCGGTTCCCAGCCAGAAACCTTCTTTAGCTCGAACCCTAAAACAATTCTACCACGATAAATGTTTTAAACGGAATCAAGAATATTAGATGTAATTTCTGTGTTGTTGCAGTTTCTTTTGTGTAGAAATTCCCGTCCTCATGAGAATCAGCATGAATTAAGGTACCCCACTTAGAAGCAATGCGTTTGAATGTATTTCCAGGACCCATTTTAAAGGAACGAATTCTATTATTTACCCATGCAACCCCTCCCTTCAACAATGATGTCAGTTGATGCTTGTTTGAATCTTTGCGAACAAGTACCAATACCCACTTTAGATTGAAAAGTCTTATTTGCTCCTCCGATTGAAACTTGATCATTACCCGTTTCCACCCATATATTTGAGATCAATGTTGTCGAAACCTTCATTAACCAGGACCACCTTCAAGTTAGATAAGGACTCAAAGTTTTTTACCTTACCCATCAAAACAAAAATTGAGTTTGATGGTTCAGGCATGATCATCACTGCCATTCATTGCTGGAATGTTTTCCGAGTCTAGATTATGTGATTGAGAACCTTTAACCACATGAGCGTATGAATTAGAGGTCCCATTTGGCCCTTTAGTTTTAAGAGGCACTTCGCCTAATTATGCATGCTTTCCCCAATTGGGCTTGATATTGTTTTGTTAAGAGGCGGCCTCTGAAACCTAGCAAGGTTAGCGTGAATTTTATGACGTCCGACCCACAACCGTACATAAATTATTAACCAAACGATCCACGTCAAAGATTTTAATGAAACGAACAACAAACTAATCTTTTACAATACTTTATTCCGATTAGGGATAAAAGCATCGACGACATACCCATATTGCTTGCAGTGTTTCCAAAGATCTTTTAGCAGAGAATTGATCTGGTAAGTTAGTGACGATACCGGAAGTAGAGATAATGTTGAACACGTCCCCTTAGAGCGAAGGTTCCCATGAAAGTGAAAAAAAGTTTAAAAATTAAGGTTTCCAGAAAAGGTTTAAAAAATTAGAGTTGAGAATATGGGATCAGATGAAATACAAAAAAAATAAATATTAAGAAATTAATGTTATGAAAAATAATGGTTGGGGAATGTGATCAGGAAAAGTTTTAGGAAAAAAGGTTATCGGAAATCGCCTTGGTGGCATCGGAAATCGCCATCATCGGAAATCAAGGTTGAAGACTTTTGTGTTTTCTAGTGACTTGACCATTTTAAGGAAACATTGGAAAAAATTAAAAATCATTATAACCTACGCATTTAATAATAGCAAAACGAAACTGATATGTACACTCGTCAACGAAACTGATTGCCTCATTAATTAATTTGATCTGACACATTTTAAGAAACAATGGAAAAATTAAAAATCATTATAACCTACGAATTAATAATAGCAAATGAAACTGATATGTACACTCGTCAAACGGAAAATGATTGGCCTCATTAATTAATTGATTGCTCATTGGTGGGCCCATTAATCCCCTCCCTCCATCCCGCCTCCTTCTTATTTTATTTTTTTTTTTTTTGTTTTTTTCTCACCTTTTATCATATTTTCATTGAATAGGGGTTATGGTAAATACCCTATCATATATTGGATCACATTGCATGGAAAAATACACAGAAACACAAACACTTAGAAGCTGCCACCGGGAATCGTGACCGAAAAACGAGGTCGTTGTCATGAATTTCCGCCGCTATGCGCGGGTACACGAGGTCGCTATCGGAAAACGAGTTTTGAAAATATAAAAAAGGGTTTATTTGATGTTTCGTGACAGAACGGTTAAAACTTGGTAGAACCGGGTTTCAAACTTATGTTTGATCTCCAAACCAGAAATAGAGTTTGATCAAAGGAGGATTCTACACCTCTAATGTCGTTGTAAAAGAAGTTTTTCACGACGACGTAATCCGTGTGCTGTAGATTTGTAATATCATTATGATGTAAATGTTTAACTTTCAATTTAACTGTCTTGTTTGATACAGTTAAGAATTTCTTGCATTTTACGAGGGTTTGAAATTTCGTTTATGTTAATGTAATTCTCGCATTCAATTACAATGCCACTATATTCAATATTGCATATCGTTAATTATCGGTCGCAAGAGATTTTCCGTGCATACACGGGTATTCGTCTAATACATCATTATGCATATTTTTTTTGAAGTAATCATTATGTAGATAGTTTAGACAAAAATCATATAATATAATTAAATGCAGTGTGTACTAATGATAAAATGTATGAATTTTTCAAGTCTGACTTAAACTATATTATATAATGCATCTCATTACACTAGGAAAATTTGTTTTACCATCTCTAATTGATTTCAACATGCATAAGATAACACCGCGCGTTGCGGCGGGGAATAATTTTTTCCTAAATAATTTTTTTTTCGTTTCGGCGGGGTTTTTTTTGGGCGAAGCGGTATGGCGATATTTTTTTTTTTGTATGATTTCGGGGAAAAAAAAATTGCGTTAGGACGGGCTAATTTTTTCCCGAATATTTTCTTTTTTTTGACGGTTTTGTAAATTTTTTTACGGGAATTTTTGTGTAAGAAAATCGTAAATAGTTAAAAGGTGAGGGTCCGTTTTGTATTTTTTTTACTTTGGGCCAGATTTTAGGCTATTTTTGGGTTTTTTTTGGCTAATTTTTTCCCGGATATTTTCTTTTTTTGTACGATTCGGGAATTTTTTTTTTGCGTTGGGACGGGTTAATTTTTTCCCGAATATTTTCTTTTTTTTGGGGGGGGGGGGGGGGGGGGGAAACGGGTTTACGATATGTTTTTTTTGGGCCGATGAAATGTAAAAAAAGTTTGTAGACAATAAAAATCTTTGAAGTGTTTTTTTTTGTTAATTTTTTTACGGGATTTTTTGTGTAAGAAAATCGTAAATAGATAAAAGTTGAGGGACCGTTTTATATATTTTTTTTACTTTGGGCCAGATTTTTGGCCACATTTTATGCGAATTTTAGGCTAGTTTGTCGACAAATGTGTATATTAGTATAGTAATAATTTTTTTTATATGGCTTATGTGTTGGGCCTCATGTTTAAAGTGTTTTTTTGCTATATGGGTTTTTTTAATGTAATGGGTTGTACGTTTGTGACCATATCGATTATTTTAAAGTTATTAGGTATCGAAGATGTTTCCGCGGGTATTTTTTTTATCTGAATAAATCAGAACTTTTGTAATATTTTTTTCCCTCCTATTTTGTGCATACAAATTTAAAAAAAACAAAAAACAAAAACAAAATAATTAAAAAAAAAAACCAAAATCGGGCTGACCCAAAATGGGAGCCCATTACTGTAGCACTGTAGATTCACTGTCAAAACGACAGTGGATTTGTCCGTGAATGTGTTATATAGTAATAACTAGAAAAAACAAACTTCAAACTCACGCGTAAATGACATATAAATCAATTTTAACGCATAATTGATTAAAATTTCTAGCACAAGACACTTAATTTCGTCTAAACGAGGGTTACGAGAGGCCGAAATCCTAACAAAAACCGTCCCAGGACATGAGGTTCAAAATGTAACAGTAGAAAATTAAAAAAAACAAGGTTTAATTCAATTTCTTCAACTAAGCCATGACACCACTTTATTTTATCTATGGATTTATCGGCTTGACCACCAATCATATTAATGGATTTAGCTAACATCTCAATGATAATCAAGTATAAGATAAAGTGTCCTTTATATAGGATGTGACAAATCAGTATATTATATGTAGTCACTTTATACGACTATTCCATTCGATAAGAAAGGTTAGTAACGTTTGTTATTTTGTGTTAATCTAGATGCATCATACGTGATCCACTTAGGACGTTCTTCGCTGCGTACTCGTGTTAATAATATGTTATTTAGATATTAAATCGCAACAATGGCATCACGAACCATCGTATGACGTCTAGGTTACATATGCTTACATAAAATCGACCTAAAAGGCGTGTTTTGTGTTTGTTTTCTTTACATGTTTTTTAAACAGCCCTTTGGCGATGTTTTTGTGAAAATATACTTTTAATAAGTGTTAAGAAACGTGTCTTGAAAACCTTAAGTTGCGGATTTTATGTTTTTCTTTGCGGGTGATTTGTTACATGCTTTAAATCTCTCGTTTTCTTGACTTATTTGTATATTACTTGCGTTTAATTTATTTTTATGACAAACACATGCATGTTTTCCATGGAGAATAAGTATTTTCTTGGAGCTTGTGTAATATTAATGTGTTAATATGTGATACATGCAAATTCGATGCAAACCATAGTCTTTATGCTTGTTTTCTTTGACTTTTTGGATTGTTTAACACCGCTGTACTAAAAAATTAATTCCCGCTACTCTAAGTAAACTTAGACAGCCAAAGTTTTGTGGTAGATTCATGACTCATAGGCCTACAACTTTGTAGTTTACTGTAAAGTTGGGGAAGACTCATTCTAGGAGTTTTCGGGCCTTAAAGTTGACTAAAATCTGAAAAGTGCTTGTTGATTTAAAGACCAAAAGTGTTCTACTTGCTTTTGACAATGTCTAAAAGCAAGTGAGAGTCCTATATTTTGGTTATGGCTTGGCCCTTAGTTGACCTATCGGGTTTTTCTTGGACCTGAGTATAGGAATTCACAGAATATGGTTTGCATGTTATGATATAATTTGATTAATGTTATGTTGATATATTTATGTTTTATTATTTTGCATTTATTTTCAATTGTAATTTTTATAAATTGCAAAAACTATTTTGGAAATTAAGTGGAACTAAATATATAGAAATTTGATTTATATGTAAACTAATGTTCTTTGCGCGTTTTAGACGCATTTGATTAAGTATACTCTGTAATTTGTTCTCGCGAAAACTTGCAAGTACATTGGTTTAAAAAAACGTTTTATTATGTAAAATTTGCATCTTTTTATTAATCAATACATCACTTGGTTTAATGTAGGTTTGATTGTCCTTTAGTGGTTTATCGTGATAAGACGAATTGCTTTGCACCGTCTTGTTAATGATTGAATTACTTGGGTGTCAATCTAGGGCTTGGATAATCTATAATCTTTTCTCGTGACAAAATGTGCATTTAGTATATTTGTAGACGTTAAACGTGTATCATCCTTAATTTTATATTAACTTGTTGTATATAAAATAGAAAGGACTTTTCAATACATAGAAATTAAAACAAGATGAAAATGTTTTAAACTTGTGATAGGAAGTTGTATGCATGCTTCTTCGTACACTTTTTGGTACACTTGTTTTTATCAAAAAATTATACCCATGAAATTTAAGTTTTTGTCATCCAATCATGAGGACACTTTCAATTGCATTTTACTCTATGTGAGACGTAAGTGAATTGCAAACCAAGGTGTTTATCCACTATGCATGAGACCTAGTGTGATTATGCATACGTTCTCAAAGTGGATGACTTAATTGAGTTAAGTGTTGGGATTTTCTAAAATCTAATTAACCATTAACACGAGTACGCAGCGGAAAGTAAACACTATATGAATTCATAATTAACAAGATTAGACGATGTCGTACCTTTTTACGCAAATAAACGTATACACCGTCTTGAATATACGCGTATGTATAACGTCCTCGTAACCATAGGATCAAGTATAAACCTCTATTCACACACACAATACGTTCTTAGCTAACAATTACGTATGCTAGTACTAGTAGTGATAGCAATAAAACACACGTTCTCGTAGAAATCAACGTTTGAAACTCTTGTGCGTTTTTCCCACTTGGATCGGAATATCAACACAAGAACGAAAACCCTTTTTGTGTTTTTGGGTCGAATCGAATAAACAAAAGAGATGGAGAAGATATTTAGGATTTATCTTTTCAAGGGTCTATCAACAATGATCCGCTTAACCTCTATTCTATAGGCTAAATTCATTGTGATTGTAAGAAAACCCTCTCACCTTCTTAAGAGGGGTTTATGACCAATTAAAAGGAAAACCGTTACTTTCTTTTTCCTTAAATGTCATATTAATAACTCATTAAATATTTATTTTAAAACTATTTAAATAACAGTTATGCTTATACATAAATTTATTACATTTAAATTTTTTCATTGTATTGTTTTAGTATTAACGCGTGCGTCCCATAGGCTCGAATAAATAATCGGACCATATATTAATGTTTAACTTGGACATTTTCCACAGCTCACATTGGAAAGGTATAAATAACATAATTACATTGGTTAGCGTTAGAATACACGCAAATGCTACCAGAAATATCCAAGTGTGGTTTCATAAAGTCACAGATAAATGATTTAGGTATTTACAATCCCTTTGTTTCTGACACCGTGTTAAAAATGGATATGGATCAAAATCATTCCATTGTTTAACGATTTTGTTTCTCTTATATGTAACTAATCAAGATTACCGAAAATCAATGAGACACATCTACATGAGTTTTCGGGTCTTCTTAAACGGCCATACACACATCTGATTAATTCTACGAGGGGCCCAGTGGCATCATTCTCAACATTTGAAGGAACAATTCTTTATTGACTACAAGTGTCATGTCACCATGCTTATATCACTTTGGAAATAATCCTTAATAGCTACTTATTAAGGATAACAAGAACCAAAAATCAAGCAGGATATCCACACATGCAAGACTACTTGCATCTCAAGGTCTAAGGATTTTATAAAATCACTTACAACGATTTACTTAATGACGCCGATCCATAAGTAAGATTCTTGTAGTGGGAAATCAATATTCATTCTTATGAATATCATGTGACGTTTGGTGGACCTCATCCTTAAAATCTACATATCACAATCACTCAGAATTGTCTTGTTAACAACATTTCCCACATTGTTAAACGACATCGGATTAATTTTTGAATAATCGGAAATATTATTCATGGATTAAAATGCAAATATAGGACACATTTAGATATAAATAACAAAACACCAAGTATCATTATTCATAAAATTAAATTGTTTCAATCATCCCTTATCAAATACTAAACTACAGATCTACATGAATCTACTAGCTAAACAAAGTCCAATGTTCCTAGCATGTTGAGTAAGCTTTCATTTTGGTAAAGCCTTCGTAAAGGATCAGCAGATTGGTAATCACCGTGTGAACTTTAAGGAGTTTTATTTCCGCCATTAAAATACTCTAGCGAACTATAATGATTCTCCTATGGTAGTGTCTGGCGCCCCTTTGAACCCCTGGTTCGTTAGCGAAATGTAGTGCGGCTGAATTATCGCAAAACATTTTAATAGGTTCGTTTATTGTTGGTACGATACCAAGCCCTGAAATAAACTTCCTAATCCAAACAGCTTCCATCGCAGCTTCTGAAGCAGCTATGTATTCAGCTTCTGTAGCAGACATTGCAGTAGTACTTTACATGGAACTTTTCCAGTCTACTGCGCCTCCATTTAAAATGAAAACATATACTGTCTGAGACTTTGTATCATCTCTATCAGTCTCAAATCCAGCATTGCAATAGCAATCAACTCGAAGTTCAGCTTCTGGATTTCCACCATAAACCAAGAACATATCTTTAGTATTCCTTAAATACTTAAGAATGGTTTTCACAGCAGTCTAGTGAGGTTCACCAGGATTCTGTTGAAAACGGCTTGTTATATTTTGCGCGAACGCAACATCAGGTCTAGTGCATCTCACTGCATACATAATGGAACCCACAGCCGAAGCATAAGGTACATTTTGCATACGCTTTACCTCTTCAGGTGTTCAAGCACCTTGTGTTTTATTCAAGTCAAGTCTTTCTTGCATGGGGATGTTACCACGTTTGGAATTATCCATCATATATCTCTTCAAGATCTTATCCATGTAAGCACTTTGACTAAGTCCAATCAATCGCTTCGACCTATCTCTATAGATTTTGATTCCAAGAATAAATGTTGCTTCCCCTAAATCTTTCATAGCGAAACACTTTCCAAGATAATCCTTTACACTTTGTAAACTTGGAATGTGATTTCCATGATTATTATGTCATCGACATATAAGATGAGGAATGTAACATTACTCCTACTAGCCTTTTGATATACACATGGCTCATCAAGATTTTGAGTAAATCCAAACCTTTGATTTTTCATTCAAATATTTTATTCAGCTTCTTGATGTTGCTTAAAGACCATAAAATGGCATCTTTGAAGCTTGCATACTTTTCTGGGATGTTTAGGATCAACAAAACCTTTAGGTTGTACCATATAAATGTCTTCATCAAGATGACCATTTAAGAAGGCAGTTTTGACATCCATTTGCCATATCTCATAATCATAGAACGCCGCATATATATTGAGAATCCTAATAGCCCTAATGTCAGCGACGGGTGAGAACGTTTCTTCATAATCAACCCCGTAGAGTTGAATATAACCCTTTGCTACAAGACGAGATTTATAGGTGTGTACATTGCCATCCATGTCAGTCTTTATCTTAAAAATCCACTTACTCCCTAACATATTACAATTAGGAGGGAGTCGACAAGACCCATTACCTTTATTATCTATCATGGATTGCATTTCCACATTCATAGCATCGATCCACTTGTCAGATTCTGGATCTAACATAGCAGCTTTATAGCTAGTGGGTTCATTAAGATCCCCTAGACTATGCTCCTCCACCTCTACATTTAGACATAAGCGTTCTGGAGCTCGATGTGTCCTTTCGGATCTACGAATCGGAATCACTTCCTCTTGAGGTGGTTCGAAACCTTCAACCTCCATAGGAATTTCGCTAGTGATTTCAGAAGGTGATGTATCTTCATCTTCGAATTTCTTCAAAAGACTTCGGCCCTCACACTACTTATTGAGTTATGAGATTTTTTCTCTAAGAACTCAAGCATACGCTCGCAAACAACTATTTTGTTTTCAGGAGTAAAAATAGTAACCCATTGTTTCCTTTGGGTATCCTATAAAGATACACTTAACAGATCTTTGTTGGAGTTTGTCAGGCGTATCCCGCTTCACAAGCGCCTCACATCCCCAGACCTTTAAGTAAGACAAGTTTGGAACTTTTCCATACCATAATTCATATGGAGTCTTATCAACCTTCTTGGTTGGAACCATATTGAGAATGCGTGTTGCAGACTCTAGAGCATAATCCCAAAAGGATAACGGCAGAGTTGTAAGATTCATCATAGATCGAACCATGTTTAACAAAGTACGATTCCTCCTTTCAGACACCCCATTGTGTTGTGGTGTATATGGAGGAGTAAGCTGCTGGACAATTCCACAATCTTTAAGATAATCTTTAAACTCTTGGCTTATGTATTCGCCACCTCGATCTGATCGAAGAGCCTTGATTGTCTTTCCGAGTTGATTTTCCACTTCATTCTTAAACACCTTGAATGTTTCAAAGACTTCATGTTTATGTTTAAGAAGATAAACATAACCATAACGACTATAATCATCCGTGAATGTAATGAAGTAGCTAGCACCTTGTCTTGACACATGTCTAAGTGGACCACACACATCAGTATGTATTATTCCAAGAAGATCAGTCGCCCTTTCGGGACGATGTGGAAACGATTTCCTTGTCATCTTGCCCGATAAACAAGATACGCATTGATCAAATGACTCATCATCTGTTGATCTTTTAACAGCCCATCTTGTTGCAGTTGTTTAATACGTTTCTTGTTTATATGAGCAAGACGGCAGTGCCATAGAAAAGTAGAGTCCAAGTTACGCTTGACTCTTTTATTGCTAACATTATACATATAATTAACGTTTGGTACAAGATCATGCATATCAATTTCATAAATACCATTACTGGGAATAGCATTAAATAAAACACATTGTTCTTAGAAATTGAAATTCCAAAATCCGTAAAACACTGGACAAATCCATTTTCTACCAAATGTGAACTGAAACAACACCTCTAGTTATAGAAGGTGCATAATGACAATTGTCTAAACAAATTACTAAGGTCATTAGTTAAAACTAAGTCAAAACTTCCAATAGCTTCTACTTGTTTCAGCTTTCTTACTCCTCCAATACCATGTTTTGTGTTACAAATATGAGTACCACAAGTAGTGTCATACACCAAGGTTTTAGTAGGAAAAGGAAGTAATTCTATTATGAAGACATCTGAAGAACTGGCAGTGCCAACTTGCTTCTTCTTCTTAATCAACTCAGCAAGGTAAACAGGACAGTTCCTTTTCTAATGTTCTACCTCCTTACAGTGGTGGCAGTCATCATCCTTAGCTGGGCGCTCTATAGCAGTAGGCTTAGGGTTTTTAGGCTTAGGGACATAAACCTTCTTATCTTTTCCCTTTCCAATAACCTTATTTTTGCCTTTTGCTTTAAGCGATTTCTTATTGGCCTTCTGGATTTTACCACCTTTAATCATCATTACTTGTGGTGTGTCAGCCTTTTTAGGTAAACCTTTTATACTCTATGAGCATAGCATGTAGTTCACCAACTGTCTTCCCTATGTTATGCTTATTGTAGTGAGGCCATTTAAGATTAAACCAACATTAAGCTCTTGTAGGAGCACATAATCAAGACATTCCATTTCCACATAATTCTTCATCTAATGACATATGGGTCAACTGGTTTTCCCTTATCCTGTTTGCAAGCATGGAAAGTTTAGATCAGGTCAAACCACTCCATTCCAAATTGTTTCTCAAACATGGATTTAAGCTCCTGAAGCATCTCATAATGTGAGGAATTTTCGAATTTTCTTTAAAGTTCAGGAGTCATACTTCCGAGCATAAGACAAGCCACCTCATTATGATGTTAGTCCATGATTAGTCAAAGTCAATTATATATGATTAGTCAAAGTTATTTATGTCATTCAAAGTTATTTATGTCAGTCAAATTAATGGTCATTATGTATTGGGCTCAAGCCCGTATTCTAGAATAGTCCGTACACTCCTATATATTGTATCAATTGTTTTGAGGAATACAAGACACAAATTATATCTCTAAACCCTTTCTTACATGGTATCACTCCAAACCTCGATCCAGTATATTTAGCTTCCGCCGTTTATTTAGTTTTTTTTTGTTTGTCGACCATTGTGTTGTCGACGGGTTGTTTCTTGTTTGTCGACCATAGTGTTGTCGACGGGTTGTTTTATTCATTTGTCGATCGGTATATCGACTTGTTGCTGCTTTTGCTTTCGTGTGCCAAGATCACACACTGGTTCTTTTGTTAGTTTCCTTTTACTTGTTTTAAAAACCCAAATCCATCTATAAACCATGACTATTGATCCACATCCCCCAACACCTACACTCTCCCTCTCCGATAAACTCATGACGATCCATAACCTTACCACGTTTGTTCCCGTTAAATTAGACATTGATGAGATGAATTATGCCGATTGGGTTTACTACATCACTGATCTTTGCGCTGGACATGGCCTGTTGGATCACATCACAACGCCCCCTGATCGATCATTTAGACCCTTTTTGTTCCCGAAAAACTTGATGTCGATGCGATGAATTATTCCTCGTGGGTGTATTACTTTTCCCATCTATGTCATGGTTATGGGATTTTAGATCATCTTGTTGATCCGGTTGCCTCTTCATCCACTACGACTCCTACGGATCCACCACCTAAGGATGCGGAATGGACCAAGATTGATTTCATCATTAGGTCTTGGATATTCTCCACACTTGCTCCATCACTAAGGAAACGTTTGGTTGATCTTAACCCTACCACTGCCAAGGATGCATGGACATATATTGAGGCTATTTTTCAAGACAACAAGCGCCCGCGTGCTATGGCTTTGAAAGCTGAACTACGCAACTTGAAGCTTGATAATTTATCTATTGACGAGTATTTTCAAAAGATAGAATCTATTGTTTCGGTTCTTAATGGTCTTGGTTCTCCTCTTAGCAATGATGATGTTGTTACTTTCGCGCATATATTTTTTGTTTTTTTTTTTTTTTTTTTTTTTTTTTTTTTTTTTTTTTTTTTTTTTTTTTTTTTTTTTTTTTTTTATTTTTTTGAAAAAAAAAGGGTTACCTTCACCTATAAACGATCTCTACCAGTTATTTGTTAGTCGGGAACCTTTTCCCCATCTTAATAACGGTTAGATCCTTGTTGACTACTCATGAGATGCGCCTAAAGTCTAGGGTTCAAAACCCTCTTGTTGATGCTACCTCCGCTTCTCCCATGGTTTTATTGGCTAAATCCAACACTAGTGCTCGACGTGGTCCTTCTTTGGAAAAAGTAAACAACCCGTGTTGGAGTTTTGCTAAGGGTTCTTGTCGGTTTGGTGATGCTTGTAAGTATCTTCACAATGGTGTTCACGACAAGTCTACTTTGCTCCCTCGTACCTCGGTTCGCATTAATGTCGGAGTGTGACATGCTCGGATTTGGATATGTTGCAATCCCTGTTGGCTAAGTTTAGGTTAAATGCTCCTAATATTTCCACCCCCTCTCCTCTAGTCGCTTATACGGTTTCTGTCCCTCTTGGCTTTCAAAGTGTTTCGGCCCAATTATCTGCGCAGCCCACTTATGTAAGTCCACAGTTATTGCCTGGTTCTTTTGGGGTGTCCAATATGGGAATGGCTGGGTTATTCCCACAGGGGGTTCAGTATCCGACGGGGTCACCACAGCAGGGGGTCTATTATCCACAGCAGGGGGTTCAGACGCTTTCTGTTCCACCACAGGGGGTTCACCTTGTACCTGGTTCGGTTCACTTGGGACAGTCACCTAGTATGCCTTTTTATCCGAGTCAGCTATTTGCGTCCGGTTCACAAGGTTCGGGTCAAGTTACACTTTTGCCAAATGCATTTAATACCACTACTCTTTAAGAACCGGCCTTCGGCAATTGGAACATGGATACAGGTGCGAGTTCTCATCTTAATGATTCTGTACATTGTCTTAGTGATATTCTTAATATGTGCAATTATCCGTCTATTGCAGTTGGTGACGGGCGTTTTATTCCCGTTACTAACTCTGGCCATAGTGTTTTGTCTACCCCTTTTCGTCCCCTTGTGGTTTTTCCCCTTGGATCGAACCAACACAAGAACCGAAAACCCTTTTGAGTTTTTGGTCGATCGAATAAACAAAAGAGATGGAGAGATATTTAGGAATTATATTTTTCAAGGTCTCTCAACAATGAATCCCTTAACCTCTATTTATAGGCTAAATTCCTTGTGCTTGTAAGGAAAACCACCTCACCTCCTTAATAGGGGTTTATGACCAATTAAAAGGAAAACCGTTACTTTCTTCATTTTCCATTAAATGCCATATTAATAACTCATTAAATATTACTCTAAACTATTTAACATAAGTTATGCTTATCACATAAATATATTACATTTGATATATTCTTTAATTGTTTTACGTATTAACGAGTGCGTACCTGTAGGCTCGAATAAATAATCCGGACATATATTAATTTATACTTGGACATATTCCAACATTAAGTAGGTGAGATACTTAACCTGAGGAAACGATGGGGCTAAACATGCCAACTTGATACTATTGTTCTAGACTATAGTGCCTTCGGCCCCATTCAAAACTAAGAGTTGCACAAGATGCAATTACCACTCGTCATTTACCTATTGAATTCACTATTGCTAGTAGATCAACTGATGTGATTGTGGAATTTTAAGTAGGATCATGACCCTTTGAAAAAATTAATGGTTTTATTTAAAAACTTGGGTAGTTAATTTTTAAAGGATAAATACTAAAATTGAATTTTGTAAATTCTTTTAATAGTATTAATTCAACAAAATTCGCAAAACGGAAGTTTTTTCTTTTCTTGAAAAAAACAAATTGGGTCTCCTTTCCTTGTGGGAAAGAGATATAGTCATTATTATCCCTTTTCTTTATTATCCCTTTTCTTTGAGAAAGCTATAATAGGAACGATAGAATTATCCTAATTCTAATCGAACTCATAGCAAACTTAAACGATTAAGTAGATTGCACAGTGTTAGGAATTAAGAAAGTGCTGGTCACTCCGTGTCTAGAGGGTCGTAAGTTAGTCTTGTGTTATGTAATAAATATGTACAGGTCCGGCCCATAGACTACCTATGGCGGCCTATTGATCCGCTATAGGAGAAGTATAAATACCGCTCATACACTTTGTAAGAGGTTGTGGGTATTCTAGTGTAAAACATTTTCCTCTTAATGCAATAATAAAAGATGATTATGATACCCTAAAACTAATCCATATTTTGAAGAATTCCCTTTTTACCTTTGTCCTCAAGGGTAATCTGGTAATTTTCCATCGTATTATATATTATATTTTACGTGTGTTAGATTCTACGAATCATGTACCCGTACATGGGGTAACAAAACGCACTATATTTGAGAACAATTGGTAACTTTGGCAAGTTACCTTTCCACGAGGATTAAGGAAAGTTGTTCCTTCAAGTTGTTAATTGTATTCGTTGCAATTATTACCACTTATGATGACTTGTATTCAACTATTACATTGCAAACACTGTGAATTTCACTCAACCTTTGTGTTGATCATTTTAGCATGTATATCTCAGGTAATTGAGCAACTATGGCACGGAGTGGCATTGGACATGAGGACGTCCAAACCTAATATCATTCAACTTTATGTTTTGAAATGTATCTTGGGACCTCTTTTGTAAAAATTCTGATGAATAATGAATGATAACTTATCTTTCAAACACGTCTCTTTTGAGTCATTTTCTATTATTGTAACTATGATTCATGAAGTAATACCCCAGATTAGCTTCCGCTGCTAGATGTAAAATATGGAGGTGTTATAATAAGTATTTTATTACAAAAAAGGCCATTGGAGTGGTTTAACTACGACTTTTGTAAGTTTAAAGACATTACGTAATTGACTAGTCAACCCGATAGTCAAACCATAAGTCAATATAATGTTATGTAAATGGGTTTAAAGAGTTAATGTGTCACATTTATAAAAGAATAAAGCTAAGGGACTAAGATTGCCAAGTCATAAATAAGCTACATAAGTTAATGTGGTCAAATTAGAAGAAAGAAGACTTGAGGGACCATAGTTGCCAAAAGGGAAAACTTCCACCCAACAAATATCTGGACACTTCTATAATTATCCAAAATGTTCCAGGATGTTGTTGTGTTTTGTGTGTGTCGGCTTAGAACAAGAAAAGGGAGGGAAAACATGAAAGCATGATCAATTCTAAATAAAGAATCAAGGATGTTTTGCAGGTTTATGCACCTAGCTAAAGTCCCTAAGAAGTAAGTAATCTCAATCTTAAAGTAATTAAAGAATTAAGGGTTAGGGTTCATGAGACCAAATTGGGGGTTTTGGGTAAAAGGTGTTCATAAGTAATCTAATGAGATTATTATAATTATGAGATAAGTATTATTAAATTAAATTGGTAATTGTGGGTTTTCATCATATGATCAAGATATGATCATATGATGATTAAGGAATGAAATTTGAGTATGATTAATGGGTTGTGTAAAACCTTGATAATGATATTATATCTATATGTTGACATGTAATTGTAATGATAATTGAGTAGGAATCAAGGATTGATGGTGATGGCTTTCTTGATGTTTCTAGCTTGGATTAAAGGTAAGTAATTGACTTACAAGAAGTTATATTAAGTTTATCATATTTGTGTTATGCATTATGTGTTAGGGCTTTAAGAAGATTAAGACTAGTGTGCTTGATTAAGAGAGGAGACTAGTAATGATCTAGCTAATTGAGTAAATCCTTGTGGATGTGTCTTTCATGATATGTGTTCTTGTGATGAAGATGATTAGTAATGTTGTGAAGTAGAAATGTATGTAAGTTTATATGTTTATGAATGATTATTATGTTAAGAGTTGTGATATGAATATGTTAAATGAAATATAATGACTTGTATGTCTATTACTTACTAAGCGTAATGCTTATAGTTTAGATGTCTAACGTTTTGTAGGTTCTTTCAATAAGGTAAAGCAATGGATTAAAGGCTAAGATGCGGATGTAAGGAGTATGAGTAATTAATTGTACTTAGGAGCATAGAATAGACGCCGATCTCCATTACGTTGAACCCCCAAAGTGTTATGATGGTTTTTAAGTGTCAAACGTCAAGTGGTAATGTCTTTTGTATTGGTCTTATAATGTAATGAAGGTATTTGAGTCAATGGTTTTGATTGTATACTTATGTGTATAGAATTGGGTCAAAACGGGGCGTTTGGTAACCCCGTGAAGAATATGATTTTGGGTCATGTAGACCACATATGATTATGATAATGTTGTATTATAACATAATAATGATTTCTAGAAGGTTTTATGAGTTTTTGAGTCAATATAGTCAAGTTGGAAAAAAGGTAACTTTCTGTAGTGGCGTAAACTTTTGTTTACGCCGTAAACTTTTCATTTGCAGTGAGATTACGCCGTAACCACTTAGGTTACGCCGTAATCTTTGGTCAGATGGTTTGTTCTTTTTGTCAATCTTGTTTTTGTCGTAGAAACCAAACCGTAAAGTGTTAGAATGAGTTCTTTACATCGTTGTAAAGCTAAAAGAGTATATTTTATGATAATGGAACTTACAAGGGTCTAATTGTAGTGTATTTTAAAAAGGATGTTAAGGAATGACACAAGGTCATTCCTGATCTCATGCTTCCGCAAAGTTTTCGATTTACGGTCAAATTTCGAGTATGAAAAGGGGCGTTTCAACTTGGTAAATTAGAGCTTCCGGATCTAAGAGAATTTAGGTTATTCTCACTATAGTTTTGCCTAATCCTATACTACATTATAATTGCGTAGCCCTTAAGTTTTTTAAGTAAACGAAGAATGTAAATGCCTTAGTAAAAGGTAGTTAAGTATTTGCAGAAAATAGAATGATGATGCTTAGACATATTAATGATTATGTGATGTGTTGTAGTCATTGGTTATATGACTTTGATTTTGATTATAATGTTAAGTGCTTATTAGAAAAGTTAAAATTGAAGATGGTGATGTAATTATGTGATGTAAGTATATGAAAGCTATTATATGTCTAAATGTTATACGAATGCGAGATCTATGCTATGTTAATTATATGTATAAATAATGTAAGATGTATATGATGATATGAGTTAAGAAAGTGCTTGATGGCTATGTAAAGAAGCAATCACTATTGCATTTTAATAAGTAATAATGAAAGTATGTAAGTATGAGTTAAGTAATATGAAGATGCTTGAATTATGAAAAAGTCGTTTAATGAAGAAGTATTGTATTAAGTGTAAGTGCTTATATGAATTACTAATAAAAGTTGAAGTATGATAAGTCGTGTAATGTAAAGGACATGATAAAGTATTATGTAATGGTATGACATGATTAAGTATGAGATGTATAAGAATGAATAAAGAACGAAAGCAACCTCGTTGATATATGAAAGAGGTGTATGATAAGTAAACTGAATAAATGAGTATATCTTAAGGTAAATTAAATGAATGAATGATAAAAGATGAGGCTAATATGCGTGAAAAGTTTAAATGGATTAAAAAAAAGTGTTGGTATATCTTGACCATGAGGTCAATGTGGAGTTGAAGAGAGAATGATAAATGAAAATTTAAAATGTATACGTATATGTAATATTAAGGGTGACAAGAGTCAGTGAATATCACGTTACAAAATGAAAGAAGATAAAGTGTGAAGTAGAATGATTTAAAGCAATGGAAGTAAAAATGAAGAGTATATGGTTAGAAAGGTATGTAGACGATGAAAAGGATAAAGAATGATAAATTAAATATAAATTGGATCCAATGTGAAATGTAATGGTATCCTTTGGGATAGCCTAATGTGATGGTATCCTTCGGGATAGCCTAATGTGATGGTATCCTTCGGGATAGCCTGAGAATGTTAATGATACCACAAGGGTATCGGTAATGGGCGAATTCTTACGGGAAGAAAGCCAAGTTCCCTTTGAGAAAAAGTTAAGGAGATTGGATCCAATAGTACAAAAGAAGATATTAAAAATGATAGAGTTATTGATATGTGAATAATGGAAAGTAATGAAGACTTGAGCAAGTTCGAGTGTTATGTTAGAAGTTTATGAGTAGGATGGTTTATAATCTCATTATTTAAATGGATTAGGACGCCTCTTCATTTAAATAAAGAAATTATGAATCACCGAACCATAAGTTTATACTTCCTTATTTGCATTGATTGGGACGCTTCTCAACTTAAATAAAGAGGTATAGATGAGTGGGCTTATATGTTCTCGGCATAACATGATAGGAATTAAGGAAGTAGAAAATGGAAGTCTAGAATTAGTTAGACGATTTAGGAGATAAGATAGGCAAAATAAGAATTCGAGTGCGACCTTAGGTAAAGACTTTAAAAAGAAAGTTAAGTTTAGATGTTAAGAGTATAGGGTGTTAAGAAAGAAAAGTTGAATTGAGGTTATAATATGCCTTATGGCATGATGTAATGATTATAGTGGTCGGTAAGTGTTTTTAGCACTCTAATGAAATGTGAAAGATAAAAGATGAAATATTGAATTATTCCAAGTGACTTATAGTGCTTGATGAAAATTTATTAAAAAGGAAGTAATGAAAGTAAAGTGTGATAATAGAAACAACGAAAAGAATGTCAAGATGACTATGGTTAATAAGAAAGTGTAAACTAATGTTGGCTAATGATAAATCGAGATAATGAAATTTCTCAAGTAACATGTAATTCTTAATGAAAATGTAGAAAAGAAATGAATGGGAACGTAATGATATAGGTAAAAAGTTACTAAAATAAGATAATCGAAAAGGATAAATGTCACCTAGATGATGTCGGTCAATAAGAAAAGCGAAAATGTGATAGAAATGAACGTGAAGTAGAACGAGTTAAGGATAAATAGAGGTATTATAGCATATCTAGGGTTGCAAAACCATATAGGTTGATGCAACTAGTTAGGTATATGTATGAAAATTCTAAAATAAAATGAGGAGTAAAATGTGACCAAGTTATGGTCAATATTAGATGAAGAGATTTCAGGGACAAAATCTAAATAAGGGGGATAGATTTGTAACATCCCAAAACAGGTTTATAAGTATTTTATTACGAAAAGGCCATTGGAGTAGTTTGACTACGACTTTTATAAGTTTGAAGACGTTACATGATTGACTAGTCAAACCCGGTAGTCAAAATACAAGTATAAATAATATGTAAATGGGTTTAGAAAGTTAATGTGTCACATTTATAAAAGATTATGACTTGAAGGACTAAAGTTGCCATGTGATAAAAGTGCTATATATGTAATGTGGCCAAAATTAGAAGAAAGAAACTTGAGGGACCTATTATGT
>BQNB010043179.1:34506-45658 GCA_026074375.1 Tanacetum coccineum | reverse complement strand
AACATCAACCATCAAAATTATTTTGGCAAACAGAACATTAAAATCATCAACAAATCAAAATTCAATCTTTATTACAAAAAACTGAAAATTGACAAAAAGTAAATAACGGGTATAGTTTTTTATGACTTACTTGTTCATAAAAGAATCACCTATTTGAGTTGTACATCATCCTGATTTGAGGAACCCATCATTCGAACATGCAAAGCACAAAACATATTATCATCACAATCTTCGCAACAAAAGCCCTAAATTTTCATAAGCAATTGAAAATTTCAACCCAAAGATTAATTAACAAAAGTTTAACAAAGTGAAAACTTACACCTTGTTGATTAACGAAAGACGGGGCAAAACCGGGTTGGGCTCTCTCATTTAATGTAGATCAATGCATTTATGAGGTTGCCTCGGGGCAACGATCTTAACAGTTAATATATATGTATAATATACATTTTAAAAAAACTATTAAACAAACCAGGGAATAAGAACTTGTTGACTTTTTCTTTGTTTTATAACAAAAAGAAAACCAACAACCGCTCTACGTCTTCTTCTTCGTTATAGTCAGAACGAACCGGATCTGAAACCATCGCCGATCTCCGATCTCCAATAAATAAATAAACCCGACTAACCTGCTGCTCCTCGTCGTTCAAGATCCGAACAACATAAACCCTTCTTGATCGATCCTAGATAACCGGTAAAACTCGCGAACCAAAGCTCTTGATACCACTTGTTGGAATTAAGTCGACCAACAACCCGATTACTAGAGCGGAACTTCGAAACAAGAAACACACAATAGCAGCTAATTATATCACGACAGAAAAGAAGGAAAAAGAAGAACGAGCACAAGGTATAAACCCTAACCAAACTTTGATTAGTAATTGAAAGAATAAATTGAAAAATCCCCTCCCCCCTTACCTCCTTTTATAGAGATGAGGGGGGGAGAACAAACCCTAAAACACATGGGCTAGACTTGAGACACAAGTTAACCCACGACAACTTAACACTTGACTACCTGGACTTTTGCTAAAATAAAGACTAAACTCAACACAGAAGATAGATGATGATCAAGAAGAAGCTGAGATGAAAAAGCTTATTGAAATAGTTCCAGAGGATGTAGATGATATAACAATTGATGCTATTCCTTTGGCTACTAAGCCCCAAGTATTGTTGACTGGAAGATTTAAAAAGAGGACAATAAAAGCTATTACCAGATAATCAGAGCTGATGGAAGTTTAAAGATGTATCAACTTTTTAATGCAATGCTTAGAAGCTTTGACAGAGAAGATTTGGAAACTCTGTGGAAACTGGTAAAAGCTAGGTTTAAGTCAACAAAACCAGTGGAAGACTTGGATTTAATGTTATGCTGGAATTTGAAAATTATGTTTGAACCACTGACAGCAGGAGATGTATGGAAGAATCAACTAGGAAACAAAGTACTAATTTGGAAGTTGATTGATTCCTGTAGAGTACATTTTGTGCGAATGGAGTCTATGCATATCTACATGCTGGTTGATAAAAGATATGCCCTTAAACCATCAACAATTGAAGAAATGTTCAATAAGAAGCTGCAAGCTGATGATTGGAATGAAATGTGTTATCAGCTTCTTAAACTTCTCACAAAATAGCTCAAAGGTCAATGAAGTGTTTGGAAGCATCCTCCTAGTGATTATGAAGCTTTGAATGAAGAAACTTGATGATTTTGAAGATAAATATCAAGTTTAGGGGAGGATTTTTTTCATAATTCTATGTTTGTTTTGTAAAGCTTATTATTTTCCTTCTATTTTGCTTGAGGCAAGCAACCCTTAAAGTGTTTGGGAGTGCTGCGCTGCTTTTTGCACTTATTTGTTATAAAAACCAATAATATTTTCGAAAATTTCACACCCAATAAATTTTTTTAAATTAAAAACAAAAAATATCAAAATTTATATATATATACAACTTTATTTTTATTATATTAATAATCTATACTATAGTTTATTGATATAAATTCCTTGTCTTGTCACCTAAGACCTTATTTATAAAATATCTTTTTTAGATTTGCTTGATGGCAATCAACGTTTTAAGTGTGGAAGGATTTGATAATGCTCAAATTATACATGTTTTTATATGCGTTATTTATGCTTTTATATATATACAAATTGGTTAATTATAAGAACTTTTGGTACTTTATCGAGTATATTTGCTATTGTAGGTTCTATGTACGCGTCGTGGAGGAAAACGAAAGAATACATGAAGATTTGAAGCTTAAACAAAGAAATAACTGAAGATAAAGATCTCACGACACCTGTTCATTGTTTTGGCCATAACTCGGTCATACGAACTTCGTTTTAGTTTACCACCGGAGGTTCAAGCGGCATCGCAAGCGGGGATTCAATTATTAGAATCCATATAAAGGCTAAGTGACAGTAGTACTTGATAAGTGCGGCGCACTTTTGTGTCTATGAGAAAATTAAAGGCAATTAAATGCTAAGTGCATTAACTCACTAAGTGCGACACACAAATAAGTTAGTGCGGCGCACTTTGACCCCCGAACAACCTATAAATACCCTTCTTGGCTCTCCCATTTCATATATCTCTCATACAATCTTATATCTTACACCACATCACATTCTTAGAGCCATTGGAGAGCAGGATCATGAAGTGGTGAAGGATCCTCGGGACTTTCCAATGATCCAAAACACCACTTGTAATCGCCACAACCTCACCAATATGTAACTAACCATAAACCCACGTACCATATCAATATTATATAAAAATTTTTTTTTTAACAGTTTTACACCAAAATCAATGACCACATACCATCTTATTTCGCAGAATCTAAACATTTCCACTTTGATTCTTAGAGGATTCACACCAAATTCTCTTAAGATCTTTCACCCTAAAACATTGTTTACCCAAACTCTCCATTTGGGTGATATAATTTGCAGATTTTCCAAAAGTTTCTGCGCTTATATTTTGGGTTATCTCAGTAGGCATTTGGTTGTTGGTTGATCATGGAACTATTAGTTTTGGGATTGGTGGTTGTTGTAGTCACAAGATGTTGGGTTATAGATTTACTTTGTTCTCATAGTGAAGAATATATATATTATACATTTAGATGATTTCTTGCTTCATTGTCCTTATGAATATACATGTTTATGATTCAGATGTTAATCTTTCCTTGCGAATAATTGTTTATCTCCCCCACACCGCTAGTATTGTCCATTGCATTGGAAATAGGCCTGAAGGGTTTAATTGTCTGATGGAGTTTTATCCGTTTGGTACTATGGAGTGGAAATATACTCATACTTGTGAGTAATTGTGTGGGGTAAAATTGATAATCAACCAAGTAGAATTATGTTTATCAGGACTCCTTCACTATTTATGGTTAGACACCGACGGGCTTTGGGAGAAATTCAATTATATATGCATATTTGTGATAAAAACATTCCTTATATACACTCGTGCTTATTGTAGTTATTATAGGCCGAAAGGATTATATGTTATCATTGGTAGATATGCTTGTTATTATGATTACCCATCATTTATGACTTGTATGCTTTTTGTATATATAGTCACAGGGATCTATCTTTATCTATTACGGTTATGTGATTCATGCAGTTGTTCCTTGCTTTTGTTTTTATTACATACGTTTTGGCTATTTGACCCGTGGAAACTCCTTATAAACTTTGTTAATTGATTACAACAGTTTTTGTGAATTGCTACAATTCATGTGGTAAACAACCTGGTACCTCTTCTTACCAATTTACTTATATTTACACTCGAATTGGTCTACTTGCCCGAATTGTCTGTTGTTTTTAAGTCAAACATCAGTTATTCTAGTTAATTATAAATATTTAAACGCTTCACAGTGGTGAATAACAACATCAATAATCATCATACAAAAAATCATATAAAATTGCATTTTTGACCATGTTACAATCCTTTACCGGATTCTTCCTTGTTTTATTTTTTTGTCGTGGTTCTCGTACTGCTTAAATTATGCGTTTACATTTTACAAATGTATTCACACACTTAAATCTAACTTACTTACGAGTTCGGGATGAATGTCAAGATGGCCTCGCTCATAATGATTAGGTTTATTTGATTTTTGACTGTTAGAGGGAATTTGAGAGAAAAATATAATGTGTTAAATGAGTGTAAAGTTTTATAAAGGGGTTTTAAAGGTGTTGGCCTCGGATTTTCGGCTTAAAAAAAAATAAAGAATCTTGTGGGTATATTAGGGTTAAAGGGGTAAAACGGAGTAAAAGGATAAATTGCATCTATAAATAATTGCCATGCCAATTTTTTTCCTTGTTTAACGCAGTGATACAATAGTAAATAGAAAGATTAGCAAAAGATTTGGAAATCTTTAAAAAAATTAAAAGTTGATATGCATACAAAAGAAAAACGTGATTTTTTAGACCATTTGCCCATTATGAATCCATTGCTTCTAATCTTTTATATAATAAAGTAAAACATAAGTGGGGACTTTCGTACTTCAAATAAAAAGAATGTTTCCTTATTAAGTATATTCTTTTATTATCACTAATTTTTTTTAAATGTGCTTACTTAAAAAAACAAAAATATTTCTTTATTTAACAATAATATTCAAGAATTCGTTTTTTATAAAAAATATATGTGTCAAAAATATAAAAAGTGAAAATTTAAAAAATACAGAGTTAATTTACAAAAGCTTAAGGGGCAAAACTAAAATTTAAAACAACAAAACTAACCCAAATTTTAACCTCATTTTTCTTCTAACCCTGATTCCAACGTGAAACCCTAAATCGAAATTTGATTCCGAGTCGTTCTTCATACATCCAAAACAGTAAATTGCAAAAAAAAACCACAATCCCATAGGCTAAAAACTATTCGATTTTAGATTGCATAATTGAACACAAAAATCAATTTAACTGAGTAAATGTGCTCCTGTACTTCCATAATCTTCAAAGGAGCAAGCATTTAATCTTGATTTTCGTTAATCATTAATGGTGGACATTAAGGGTTTGATTATTTGGGATTGATGATTTTTGACTTTTAGTCGTTTTTATTTTGATATTTTTTCTCATTTAATTTTTGATGTGTTTTTAAATCAATCTGATAGATTTTACCTGTTACTATTTCTCATTATTATTTTCTAGTTTTTTTTTTTTTTTTTATATGTAATTTGATTGTTATTTGTTTTATATACGCTGGATTATATGATTATGTAATCGTCAAAGAGGTTTTGTAATAAAGATTGGATTTTTATACATGAGTATTGATTATTTTTCATGTTAGTACATCCTTTAAAATCTCAAGTTACACTTGGCACATTTGTTTTTATTTTTGGTTAATATTAGTGAGTTTGGTGTTAGGTGTCGGCATTAGGGGTCAGTGCGTTATTCGAGTTTGAGAATGTACAATCACCACTCTTCGAAGCGCGAGCTAGGTGCTCGTATTTTTAGTTTATCTTTGAGTTTTTTTTAAGATCGAGAGCTTCGGAATTTTTGTGGCTTTTCATGCCCTATTGTGGGGCTTTTATCTCGTGCGAAAGAAGCTATGTGGAGGTGGTTGTAATCTTTGGTGTTTCGTTGAGTCTTGCTCTTACTGGGCTCGAACTCGCTTTACTAAGTTTTGATAACGATTGATAAAAGTAAAGGGTGGCTATGTGCGCAGCGCGCATCATATGGTTATTTACTTCATTTTATATTTATTTGTGACTGCTAGTTAGATAAGCTCACATATAACTAAATGCATTTGTTTTAAACTATTCTAGTGTTGTTTAGGCTAGCAGAGCTCCTATCGGGGACTGTTGTATATTGAAGCTATCTGCACGACCTCGATTAACTTGAATAAATCACGAGTTGCAACTTAAGGCTTGAGTTCGAACTCGAGCTTGTTTTAGATCGGGCTCGTTTGACAATTTAATTATACCGATCTTGTTTCGAGCTTTTTTCAGCCTGCGTAATTCTATCGCGTTTTCACTCCTCATCCGTTGTCGATCGTGTCTCGTTGTAGTTATCTCTCCCCAAGAGAGAGATTCGACTGCTGGAAATGTCGGAATCAAGGTCTGGTTTTTAAAAATTTCAAACGAGCCGAGCTTAAACAAGCTCGAGTTCGAACTCAAGCCTAAGTTGCAACTCGTTTTATTAATCGAGGTCGGTGCCGAGCTTTAAATACAACAGTCGATTGGGCTCGCGAGCCTAAACAACACTAGAATATTTTAAAACGTTATGCATTTATGTTATAGGTGAGCTTATTAATGAGCTCAAAATAAATATATTAAAAGCCGAGCACGAGCCACAATTTAATTTTTCATTTTCAAATCTTATAAACGAGTCGAGCCTGAGCTGGTACAACATACCACTAGTTGAGCTCGAGCTTAAAAAATTGAGGCTTGAGCACAAGCGAGCTCGAGCTTTATTAAAACGTAAACGAAGCCCGAGATCGTGATCTGACAGGCTCAACTCGTTTAACCCCTAATCGACCCACCAACTCACACATATCAAAATAAAACAAATGTGCTAGTGTAACCTTGAGAATTTTAAAAGGATGTTACTAACATGAAAAATAATCAATACTCCATGTATTAAAATCCAAATAGTTATTACATAAAACCTCTTTGCGATTACATTTTAAATCACAATAATCCAGCGTATATAAAACAAATAACAATCAAATTACATATAAAAAAAAAAAAAAAAACTAGAAAATTTAAGAGAAATGTACAGTATCTATCAGTTGAGTTTAAAAAACACAAAATTAAGATGAGAAAACGTCTAAAGCAAAAGCATCAATCCAAATATAAACCCTTATTCCACAATTAATGATTAACGAAAATCAAATTAGGGCTTCTCCTTTGAGTTTTTGGAAGTACAACAAATTTACTCATTAAATTGATTGTGTTCATTTGCAATTAAAATCGAATGTTTTTAGCTATGGGATTGTGGTTTTTTTTTCATTTTTACTGTTTTGATGTATGAGAACGAATCGTTCAAATTTCGATTTAGGGTTCACGTTGAATCAGGGTTTTAGAGAAAATTGAGGTTAAAATTTGGGTTGTTTTGTTGTTTTAAATTTTAGTTTTGCCCCTTAAGCTTTTGTAAATTAACTCTGTATTTTTTAAATTTTCACTTTTTATATTTTTGACACATATATTTTTTATAAAAAACGAATTCTTGAATATTATTGTTAAATAAAGAAATATTTTTGTTTTTTTAAGTAAGCACATTTAAAAAAAATTAGTGATAATAAAAGAATATACTTAATAAGGAAACATTCTTTTTATTTGAAGTACGAAAGTCCCCACTTATGTTTTACTTTATTATATAAAAGATTAGAAGCAATGGATTCATAATGGGCAAATGGTCTAAAAAATCACGTTTTTCTTTTGTATGCATTCAACTTTTAATTTTTTTAAAGATTTCAAATCTTTTGCTAATCTTTCTATTGTAGCACTGATTAACAAAAAAATTGGCATGGCATTATTTTAATGCAATTTTCCTGTTACTCTCTTTTTCCCTTTAACCCTTTACCTTATTTATTTTTTTACAAAATCGCCCCCTTTAACCCTTTATAAAACTTTACACTCATTTAACACATTATCTTTTTCTCTCAAATTCCCTCTAACAGTCAAAAATCAAATAAACCCTAATCATGCCATCTTGGACTTCATCCGGATCTCGGATAATTAGTGGTAGTGTTGAATACTTTTGTAAATGTAATCGCTAATTTACAGTACAAACGACAACAACAAGGAAGAATCCGGTTAAGCGATTTGTAACATGGTCAAAATGCAATGTTTATGATTTTTTGGATGATGATTGATGTGTGTTTTCACAAGCTTTAAATTTATAATAACTAGAAATACTGATTTTGACTAAAAACACAACATTCGGGCAAGTATACCCTATTCGAGTGTAATATAGTATTGGGTAAGTCCAGGTTGTTCCACTGGATTTGTAGCAATTCACAAACTGTTTATCAAGTAACAAAGTTAAATGATTGTCACGGGTCAAATAGCCAAAACGTATGTATAAAACAAGCAAGGAACAATGCATGATTCACATAACATAATAGATAAAGATAGAGCAAGACTTTATATAAAAAAAACATACAAGTCATATATGATGGGTAATCATAATAACAAGCATATCTACCAATGATAACATATAATCCTTTCGGCCTATATACTACATTATCACGAGTGTATTAGGAATGGTTTATATCAAATATGCATATATATGAATTTCTCCCAACCCGGTCGGTCAACATAAGGAAGGGTCTTAAACATAATTCTACTTGGCGCTTTTATTATTTACAACACATATTCTCCAGTATGATATTGACACGCCTTAGACATACGGTAGAATAATACATCAAGACAATTAACCCTTTCGGCCTATTTCAATTGCAATGATATACTGAAAGATAAACAATTATCCAAGAAAGATAACATCGAATTCATAAACATGTATATTCATAGGTCATAGCAAAATCATCTAAATATAATATAATATTTCACATATGAGAACAAAGTAACTATACCAACATCTTGACTACAACAACCACCAACCCAAAACTAATAGTTTCATGATCAACCAACAACCAAATGCTACTGAGATAACCCAAAATATACCAAGTAACTTTTGAAAATCTGCAATATATCACCAAATGGAGTGTTTGGTAACAAGGTTTATGGTGATGATCTTAAGAGAATTTGGTGTGAATCCTCTAAGAATCAAAGTGGAAAGTTTAGATTCTGGAAATAGATGGTATGTGGTCTTGATTTGGTGTTAGAACTGGGAAATTTATTGATATGGTCGTGGTTTATGGTAGTTACATAGTGGTGAGTGGCGGATTAAAAGGGTGTTTGGATCATTGGATCCAAGGATCCTCACCACTCATTCCTCCTCTCCAATGGCTCTAATGAATGTGTGTGTGTAAGATATAAGATTGTATGAGAGATATATGAAATGGGAGAGCCAATGACGGAATTTATAGGATGTTCGGGGGTCAAAGTGCGCCGCACAAACTTATTTGTGCGTCGCACTTAGTGAGTTAATGCACTTAGCATTTAATTGCCTTTAATTTTCTCACAGACACAAAAGTGCGCCGCACTTTCAGTACTTTCTGCACTTAGCCTTTTATATGATTGTAGATAATTGAATTCCGCTTGCGTGGCCGCTTGAACCAACTAAAACGAAGTTCGTATGACCGAGTTATGGCTAAAACAGTGAACAAGTGTCGGGGGATCTTTATCTTCAGTTATTTCTTTGTTTAAGCTTCAAATCTTCGTGTATTCTTTCGTTTTCCACCACGACACGTATATAGAACCTACAATAGCAAATATACTCGATTAAGTACCAAAAGTTCTTATAATTAACCAATTTGTATATATATAAAAGCATAAATAACGCATATAAAAACATGTATAATTTGAGCATTATCAAATCCTTCCACACTTAAAACGCCCTCAAGCAAATTAAAAAAAAAAGAAATTTAAAACCAAGTTCCTACATGGCAAACAAGAATTTTTTTATATATTTTTAAATCTTTATAATTATAATTGTTGTGTAAAATATATAGAATATCTATATAGTATATAGATATATGAGGGGATAATTTTTTTTAAGTGGGTGTGAAGGGTTATCGGAAAAATATTTTTTGTGTTTTTTAGATGGTCAATAAATGGGGGGGGGGCGCGAAAAGGCGCAAGACACCCCGCCCACCGCTCCACACCGTAAGGAGTGATAGTGATTGTCCTCTCGCAAAATAAGAAAAAAATAAAAGCTTTAGAAAACAAAAATAAATTATGAAAAATAATTTGGATTTTTAATAAGTGAAAACAAGAATTGTTTAACAATAACCCAATGATCCTCAGCTAATAATAACATTACTAAGCACCTCACGGAATAAAGTGAAAAGTTATGATTCACTCAAACACTCGTATGTGATGTAATAGAGGGTAAAATAGAAATCACACTCAATTGCTCAGACATAATTCATTTCATACCATAGGCTTGTACAAGAAACAAAACTGCACCGACAAGGCGTAAGCACCAGGAATAAATATCAAAAGAGGACTTTTATTCGGGTTGTAATGTACATGCTAAGGGTTAATAAGGGTGTGGATAAGGCATGGGAAATATATACTAGAAATGGTTTTATAATATATATGTCGACAAGTCCAAAAAACTCATGTTGCTAGTTACGACAATCTACTGACCCGTGAGGTTATCGAACAACTCAACCTCATTCGATCACAATCAAACCATATAGTTAGCTAACAACAACCAACTCATAACCTCTTATTCATACTTTTTTTCTTTTTGATTTACTTTTTTATACACTTTTTTTTTTCTTTTTTTCTTTTTCATCATTTTTTTCTCTCTCCTTTTTTAACTCACCACTCATATTCAAACAACTAACAAGTCCCTCACACTTGAGATAAGCATACACCACAAAAAATACAAAACAGAAGGTGATTGTTGAGTTTAGTCTTTATTTTAGCAAAAGTCCAAGGTAGTCAAGTGTTAAGTTGTCGTGGGTTAACTTGTGTCCCAAGTCCAGCCCATGTGTTTTAGGGTTTGTTCTCCCCCCTCATCTCTATAAAAGGAGGTGAGGGGGGGGGGGGGGGGGTTCACTTCATTCTTTCAATACTAATCAAAGTTTGGTTAGGGTTTTACCTTGTACTCGTTCTTCTTTTTCCTTCTTTTTTGTCATGATATAATTAGCTGTTATTGTGTGTTTCTTGTTTCGAAGTTCCGCTCTAATAATTAGGTTGTTGGTCGACTTAATTCCAACAAGTGGTATCAAGAGCTTTGGTTCGCGAGTTTAATCGGTTATCTAGGATCGATCAAGAAGGGTTTCTGTTGTTCGGATCTTGAACGACAGGGAGCAGCAGGTGTTTGTCGACAGGTTTTTTATTGAAGATCGAGGTTGCGTTTTGGTTTTCGTCAGAGCATAAACGAAGAATACGAAGTGCAGTTGGTTTTTTCAAATAAAAAAAGGGGGCCACGTGACTTGTTTAAGTCAGATTCATAAAGGGATTAAAGAATGACGGAAGCCAAGTTTGACATCGAAAAATTCGATGGAACTGATGATTTTGGGTTATGGAGAATCAAGATGCGTGCTTTATTAATCCAACATGGATGTGAAGCAGCTCTGGAGGTTTTACCCGCGGATATGGAAG
>BQNB010043179.1:0-28281 GCA_026074375.1 Tanacetum coccineum | reverse complement strand
ACTTTGCTCGTTCGGTCCTCAAAGGTATTTGCTAGTTCGATCCAAAATACTTTGCTCGTTCGGTCCTCAAAAGTATTTGCTAGTTTGATCCTCTTGTTCGGTTGATGAAGGAAGTCACTGGTTTGATTGTCCTTGGTGTTTGCTCGATCGGTTGTTCAAAGTAAACACTCGTTCGGTTCCCAGTGATTCTCACTCGATTGGTCCTTGAGATATCGAGCTCGTTCGGTCCACTAGATTATCTAGTTTTGTTCTAAAAAAAAACTTGGCTCGTTCGATCTCTCGGTTTCGGTCCTTGAGGTGTTGTGCTCGGTTTCAGATCCTCTGTTAGGGTGCTGTTGTTCGATCCTCCTTGTTTTGCACTCGTTCGGTCCAACCTTGAATTCCACTAGTTCGGTTCACAAAGACTAAACTCGTTCGATGCTTGAAGACTTGAACTCGTTCGATCGTCATATCACTTCCCTTATCTTTTGCTGTTCGGGGACACAAATCAGTATCAAAGACCTTTTTTCTTGCCTTAAACAACACAAAACAACCTTATCATTGATTAGCTCAAACCTCAAACAGAGCAATAAAGTCTCGGACTCCTTTTTTTTTTAATCAAATCGACAAAAAAATTCACGAGATTGCTAACAAGATGGTTTGATTGATATTAGATTAAACATAAACCATCTTTGAATCAAGAATCAAAACAAACAATTAATCAATACAAAGAAATCGAAACCCCCACTTTTTTTTCAAAATCAAGAAAAAAAGAAAAAAATAAAACACAAACCAAATCAATTCATCAATCTTGTAGGCTCTTGATACCAATTGTAGGTTCCATGATCATTCATACAAACCTTAACAATGATGTGTAGAATCAAGATGCAGGAAAATAAAAATTTATTGATGATTGAAAGAAAACCTTTTTGGTGGCTAGAAACCTAACAATATTATAATGACTAGCTAACCTAATTTTGACTAAACTAGGTGTATTTATACTAAAAAAGATTAGCCTAGGAGGCCTTTGTGGGCTTTTTTATTAATGGCCCGTTTACATAATATTACACGCCTAAACGAGCTAGACTTTTGTCTTGTATCTTTGAGTGACCGAAGCTTCTTTGTTCGTGTCCATTTATGTGATCCTAACAATTTTGTTACGTTAGAACATCTTATTTAAGCTTATTCTAATAAGCTATAACCTGCAAACATCATTTGGAACCCTAAAATAAGCTTGCATGGCTTTTTGGACTTGATTTGCAAATGTTTTCATGCATAGGGGTATATATAGTAACTTTCTGAAATTTATAACTAGATGGGATGAAAATGTCATTATTCCAAAGTTATGACTATAAGGACCTATTTTTCCATGTTCTAAAGTTAAAGGTTTAAGTTATATATACTTTATAAATAAAGGACTAAACTTGTAAAAGTTTATAAATCGAGGGTATATATTGCCATTTTTGCAAAATTAAAAATATAAAATATAATATTTTTATATAAATTATAAAATATATATTAATATTATAAAACTCAATTTTATTAAAACCCGACACATTGATCGTTATTAATCATCGATCGACGGAAACATTTGAAAAATCTTCTCTTTTGATACGAGTTTTTCACGAAGTTTTGATCATTTGACGTCAGCGAGGATTGGAATATTGGCTTAGGTAAAGTCTTCTGAACATCGGGTTCCAGAATCGAAATGGGATTAACCGAAGGTGGGATGTGAGCGGTACTTCCTTAGAAATTTGTTTGCTCTTTATCCGTTGTCTCCTCGGTTTCTCATTCCACTACCTTTTTAGGAGAAGGATTAGTAGGAATCAAGGGTCCCTCGTAAGCAACACCACTTCGAGTAGTGATGCTGTCATTCTCTCCCTTCGGTTTGGAAGATATTACTCGGAAGATGTACCCGAAGTTTAGGCTTGGTTTTGATAGAATCCAATAACATATTTTGCAAAGTTAGTTTGAAAAAACATTTTGTAGATTCATCAAACGGGCTTGTTGAGTCTTCATCGTGTTTTGTATTTCAATTCTAACTTCTCCTTTCAATGAATTGATTTGATTTAGCATGTTTCTCATCATTTGATCATTAGTTCTCTTGTAACTTGAAAACTCATTTGAAAACTCTTGTTGAACATGATTAGTAGGAACTTGAAAAGGTTGGTTTTGAAATCCTTGATTTTGAAAATTTGGAGCATGATTATTTTGAGCTTGAAAACCTTGATTTCCATGAAAATTACTTCCCCAATTAAAATTATTCCCTTGACCTTGATTTTGATTAAACCTATTTTGACAATTTTTTTACACCGGAGCAACACCTGGTGGTGGCATTTGGTTACTAACACGGTTCGGAGGGTTAACTTGATTGTAAGAACCCATTGCCGCACAAACACTAGCTTGATTGTTATCGGTATTAGGACAATTGTACCAAGCATGAGGCCCACTACAAGTAACACAAATTTCCTCAACCGCTTTAACCGGAGCGGGAGTGACAACTTTTTTAGAAACAATCTCGACTAATGTCGAAAGTTAATCCGCAAGCTTATCAATTCTCTCATCCGTTTTACTAACACTTTCTCTAGAAGTCGTATTCATCCTAGAAACATTTGATTTATTACATTAATAACGAACTTTTAATTTATTCTCAATTATGTTCAAATCTTCTCTAGTCGTTTTACTCAAAAGATTTCCACCCGCCGCGGCATTTAAGGAGTCTTGATCATTCTTGTTTAAACCGTTATAGAAGGTATCAACTTGAGTTAACTCCGTAAATCCGTGGTGAGGACAAGCTCTAAGCATTTCCTTAAATCGTTCCCATGCTTCACTAAAAGTTTCCTCGAATTTTTGTGTAAAACGAGTAATTTCATTCTTTAAGTGAGTGGTTTTCGAAGGAGGGGAAAATTGATTCACAAATTTAGTTACGAGATCCTCCCAAGTCAATATCGAAGTAGGTGGTTATTTCTCGTACCACAATCTAGCGGCCCCCTCGAGCGAATATGGAAACATCATAAGCTCAATAACATCGTTCGGCACATCTCTAAATCGTAAAGTCGAGGTAATCCTTTTGAAACTATTAATATGAGCGTGGGGATTTTCCCTCTCATAACCGTGAAACGGGCTAGCTTGAACTAGTTGTAACAAATTCGTTTTAATCTCAAAATGATCCGCATTAATTTCTGGTAAAACGATAGCTTCTCCATACCCTTCCGTGGGTGCACAGAGTAGCTCTTCCATTGTTTGTTCCGCCATTGGTGCAACTTCAACGATAGTGCGAATCTCGGGTTCGACTATGTTTGGAGCATGTCCTCTATTTCGACGTCTCGGAATGGTTACGTTCGAATTATTTGGAAAATTGGAATTTCTAGTGCGCATGCACTAAGCAAAAAAAAATGATAAAAGAAATGAGAAAAGAAAATATTTTTGTTTACCGAATAATCAACAAACTTAGGGTAACTCCCTTAAGTAAAATTTGCAAACGGGGGATGTAGTGGGAGCGAATCTCCTTAAAAACGTTTGTCCCTTCGGGTCGTAGTTTCGTGGAACAACCCTCCTAATAGCTTATTTCACAAAAGAGGTGCGCCTTTTTCGTAAGTGACACAAGACGGTAATTTTTTAAATCTTAAGTTCGGGAACTTATTAATGAAATATTCACAAATTCTCTAGTAAGAGAATTAAATTGATGTGTATTTTAGTAATTAGAAGAACAAAATAAAAATCGAAAAATCCGGAAGAGCAAATATTTTTTTCTTTTTGTATTTATTTAACTTCTACATATACTAAAAAGAAAAGAAAAATATTTTTTTTTACTTTTTATATTTTTAATTTTTTTTGTATTTTTGATTTTTTTTTCAAAAGCGTAACTTCGAAGACGAAAGGTTCTTCAAATCACGATCGACAAATGCAAACGAAGAAATCTTAATCACAAATCCCCGGCAGCGGCGCCAAAATTTTTATGTGATAATAATTATACGTATAATATCAAAGTATAAATAAATTTACTAAAAATCCTTGAGAACAAAGATTTAAAGTAAAAATCTACAAAAGTATCACACGTTTAACCGGTAAGTGATTACCGGGTCGTTTTCCTAAAGATTTATGAAATTGAGACCTCGTTTGTTATTTGGACAATGACTTGAATTGATTTGGAGATGATTGTTTGCTAAAATCCTAATAGTGAGTAAATAAAGGCACAATTGACTCCAACGAGCATCAGGGTGTGTCGGGTCATCTTCGAATGGATCGAAGTGTTCATCGTCATCTGAAGACCAGAGTGATCTAGGATCGTCATCATCATCTGATGTTTCGTTAATGATGACGGATCAGTTATGTACCATGCCCTAAATTGCTTTATTCATGACTGGTACAAGGTTAACCCATCCAGCAGAAGGTGTGAAAGAAAACTCCGAACCTTTTATGTAGACACAAGAAGTTTAATGGCAAGAGCAAATGGTGTTGATCCAGACAAGATTCCATATTACGTAATGTGGAACATATCGGTATGGAGTAAAGACCATCCAGATGCATACAAATGGATTGAATCAACTAGACAGTGACTCTATGACAACTTTGATCATTGTGACGTAAAAACATCAGATGATGATGACGATGCTAGATCACTTATGGTCTTCAGATGACGTTGAACACCTTCGATCCAATTCGAAGATGACCCGGACACACCCTGATGCTGTTGGAGTCCATAAAGAGGCTATCATTTTAATGTTTAGTATAATAATATTTATGTGTGTTTTATTTGCTATATTTATGTTTAATATCTCTAGTATGTTTAGTGTGGTATAAATGACACTCTCGCAGCAAATGATGTCATGCCTTAAATGATGTAAGCGCTTATGTCATAAGGCAATTATGTAAAACGTTAGTGGGATAGTATGCTTTGTACTATAAGCCTTGTGTGTTGTTTTTTTTTTTTTTTTTTATATATTTAAGGTTATAAATAGCCATGTATCTTGCCATTGTAAGGAATCAAAATTTGAAGTAATATATGTGTGTTTCTTATACTTCTCTCTCTACAATCTTCTCTCTATAATCTTCTCTTTAACATTATTAGTTTCTATTCTACATTGTTTCTAGGTCTTCCATTGTGTCTTTCATGTTTCTATAGTCTGCACAATTAATCTCACCCCACCATTTGATATCCTTCCATTTGAACAAACAAAAAGATGGGGGATTTGAAGCAAATGGACAGTGGCTCTATGACAACTTTGATCATTGTAACGTAGAAACATCAGATGATGATGACGATGCTAGATCACTCTGGTGCTCGTTGGAGTTAATTCAAGTTGTCATAGGGTTTTAGCAAATAGCGGGTGGGGGGAGTTGTGCAAATCTATAGAAGACTTGTAAGAACTATGGAAGACTAAACTATGTAGAAGAAACTTAAGAAGTTAAGAGAAGATTATAGAGAGAGAAGTATAAGAAACACACATATATTACTTCAAATTCTGATGCCTTACAATGGCAAGATACATGGCTATTTATAGCCTTGATTTGTACAACACATAAGCTTATAGTACAAGCATACTAACTTTTTTACAAAATTGCCTTATGTACAATAAGCGCTTACATCATTGAGGCATGAACATCATTGGGCATATGTCTATTATTCCACACCTAGAACATACTAGAGATATTAAACATAATTAAGCAAATAAAACACACTTAAAATATTATTATACTAAACATTAAATGTTTAGCCTTCTTCAAGGACTCCAACGAGCATCAGGGTGCGTTGGGTCATCTTCGAATGGATCAAAGTGTTCATCGTCATCTGAAGACTAGAGTGATCTAGCATCGTTATCATCATCTGATGTATCTACGTCACAATGATCAAAGTTGTCATAGAGCCACTGTCCATTTGCTTCAATCATTTGTATTGCAATCTAGATGGTCCTTACTCCTTACGGATATGTTCCACTATTACGTATTATGGATTTTGTCTAGATCAACAATCATTGCTCTTGCCATCAAACTTCTGTGTTTGATATAGGGTTCTGAGTTTTATTTCACACTTCTGATGGATGGAGGTTAAAAAAAACCCTTGGTAAAAACTTTAAGGGGGGGGGTTCATGAATAAGCAATATGGGGCTGGTACTTATATCTTATCCGTAATTATTAAGGATTTAGGTGGTTGGATTGATCCTGGCCTTCGAAACATTACCAGTACGTAAGTCCCTTTTCCGGTGGTTGTTAACCATCTGGTCCATTGGTGATGTGGGACAAACCATTGTAGCATGGTAAGTAAATGTTTAGAGTGGGGGGAACATCCTTGAACTGGCTCTTAACAACATATGATAGGAGTTTTTCTGCATTGAAGGTTATGCCAATTGTGAAGCTTTCAAAAAGGTAGTAGAAGAAGGCATAGTTGCTTCTTTTAGTAACCTTATAGGTCAGGGGATGTGAAAGATGTTGAGGAATGGGTAGTCTGGATGAAACCTGAGGCCTTTTATGCACAGTCCATGGTTTTTGAGGAGGATAGTAAGAAACGTTTTGTAGCATAATTTAGCTCTTTTTTCAAAAGTCAAGTCTCCAATCGTTTCAACGATCTCTTCTGGTAGATCAAAAACAGGGATTGTTGGTGTGGGGTTGGAAGAAGATCCTTCTTCCTTATGGGAAGTGACCGAGAACACCATTGAGAGAAAGTGTGGAGTGTGTTTCTGAACTCGGCTTGCCTCTTCAAATTTATAGGCCTTTGGACGAGAGAGAAAGTCTGCAAGGACGTTTTCTGTTCCTTTGATGTGTTTTACTGTGAACTTCCACTGTGAGAACCAATTTGACCACCTCAAAAGTTGTGCATGAGGGAGCATCTTTCTTTTGAACTGTAGAGATACTCAAGAAATTTGATCTTGTAAATGTGAAAACTTCAATAACCCCCATGGAGACCAAAGTGGCATTGACAAAAGATAAGGAAGCTATTGATGTGGATGTGCACTTATACAAATCCATGATAGGTTCTCTCATGTATTTAACTGCCTCTAGGCCTGATATAATGTATGCAGTATGTGTTTGTTCTCGTTTTCAGGTCACTCCCAAGACTTCACATCTCAATGCTGTGAAGAGAATCTTTAAGTACCTTAAGGGCAAACCAAATTTGGGCTTATGGTATCCTAGAGAGTCACCTTTTGACCTGGAAGCATTCTCTAACAGTGATTATGGTAGATCCAACCTTGACAGGAAATCAACAACAGGTGGTTGTCAATTTCTTGGTCAAAGACTTATCTCATGGCAATGCAAGAAACAGACCATAGTGGCTACTTCTACAACTGAAGTTGAATATGTAGCTGCTGCAAATTGCTGTGGACAAGTATTGTGGGTTCAAAATCAACTACTGGACTATGGTTTCAATTTCATGAATACCAAAATCCACATTGATAATGAAAGCACAATCTGCATTGTGAAGAACCCAGTGTATCATTCCAAGACAAAGCACATTGAGATACGCCACCATTTTATAAGAGATTGTTATGAGAAGAAGCTCATTAGTGTGGAGAAAATTCACACAGACTTAAATGTAGCTGACCTATTGACTAAACCTTTTGATGGACCACGGTTTAATTACTTAGTAGTTAGTATTGGAATGATAAACATGTAGCTATATTTAAGGGGAGGCTAAATTGTATAGTGTGTATACTTCTGGTAGTTAGTTTAACTAAAATCTGGCTTAAGTAGTATTAATACTGGTAGTTAATAGTATTAATTATGGTAGTTAGCAGTATTAATTCATACGGGTATTAGTTAGTTTAAGTTAAATCATGTTATAAAACTCTTTTCAGATGTTTTTCTTTGTTTTTGAGTCTCATTCTTGCAGGCAAAATAGCATGGAATTATGCAGTTGAAAGCATGTGTGCCTCGTGTAAAAACTTAATTCTGGTTGGAAAATGAGTTAATTCGGGTTGTATCATTATTACATTCTGTTTGACCTAAGTTAAGTCTTGTAGTGTTAATTTTAATACTGGGTAGGTTTTTGTTAGTGATGGTTGCGGGGAAAAAGACTTTCTATGCTTCTTAAAAACACTGTTTATATGTTACTGATTCCAGTTTTTTACGGCGCTATTGTCGTTAACGAGAAGTATATTATAGATAAATGTTGTGATTTCTCTTTCATACTTTATCTGTTTATTGCATATCTTCTTTTCGCCACAAGTAAAAATCATCTTTATTTTTATAAAGGGGAATATCGTCATTTATTAGTCGATTGTTCTTACTACCAGCATTCTACAACTCCACTCGTTACCTAAACAAGTAACTTTTCGGTTCAAATTCACTACTTTTTATTTACTACTTCGTATTCATGGCTCATATTAAATACTGCGACAAAATCACAATCAAGGTAGGGTTCTTGCGCAGCCTGATGAAAGTGCAGGGTTTGCAGATGATGAGAGAGGGGATTTTCTACGAGGTTCCAACCTCAGGTATGCTTATTATAATCCAATTATTAGATTCCTAGTTGCAACAGTTTTGGCAGACTGCTCTGCCAACACTATGCTGTTGCGGACTCTAGAGTTACATGCAATATTGAATACACGAGTATATTCAGACCAATGAAGACATCTATTGAGATATGCTTCAATTAGCAGTTGCTTCAGCGGGGAATTTCAATGGTTGCAAATAATGAGATTTTGAAGGAATGGGGCAAAATAAGGTATCCTACTGAGATCTTTCACCTTTTGAAAAAGCTTTTTCTCTCCCCTATGGAGATTTTAGGCACCATCTTTTGCATTCGTATAAGCTCTAAAGTGGTGGGACTGGGATTTAATTTGGTAGCAAATTTGCTACTGCTTTGATTTTGTCTTTCCACTTTGGCAGAGTTTATAATTTTTCAAAACTAATTTTTGATGGCATGGTGGCAAACTTAAAAAGCAAGACAAAGTTTTTGATGTATCCTCGTTTTCTGCAACTAGTTTTGGACATTCAAACGGAAAAAAACACTCCTTATCTGCTCTGTGTCCCTGACCAAAAAAGATTTTTTAGGAATATTTGAAAAGGGGTTGAGAGGGGTATCAGACCTTGTTGCCTGCTATTGCTGTTGTTACTAATCCAAATGCAAGGTCAAGATCACTCCTGATGTGGCTCAAGTCAACCATCCGCATTACTATTTAGACCATCCCATCTATCACCACCAGATGTACAATCTCCACCACCTATACCTACTCCTATCCCTGCATCTACACCTACACCAATCCCTGAAACTGACCATGAACCTTTGGAGCACACTTTTGAGGAACCATCTCCTGCACACCAACACTTCTCACCACCATAAGAGCATGTCCAAGGACATATGACTTTGGATCAATTGATGACAAGAGTTGATGGTTTGGAAAAGGATCTCAAGCAAACCAAGCTGACAATTGGGAGTGCTATTGTGAAGTTGGTCAAGAAGGTAAAGAAGCTGGAAGGTATTTTGAAGAGGAAAAATGTGGGTCTTATCTGACTCCGAAGAGAATCGAACCTGAGGATTAGGAGGGGATATAGGTTCAAGGATGATCCTTTGTTTCTTTGGTTACAAAGGGAGATGGTTTATCCTTCTAAAGAATATGTCAATGCTTCAGGGGTAGGAACATGTTGAGAATAAGCCTAATACACTTGAAGCAGCTAAAACTCTCTCCAGGGTTGCCTCTCAAAAGCCAAAGTCCATAGATAAGGGAAGGAGATATAAGAGAAGGAAAGAGACTAAGGGAAAGAAGGTTGTCACTTTTCAAGAAGAAGTTAATAATGGTGCTGAAGGAGTTAATACTGCTGAAGGAGTTAATACTGGCAGTATTAAAGTTAGTACTGTTAGTGGGCAAGTTAGTACTGACAACATTAACAAGTCTATTCCTTCACCTGATAAAGGCTAAAGAGAAGGAAAAGCTCCTATGATCATTGAAGAAGCTCTTTAAGAAGACTAAGGAAACAAATTCTACAGGAGGAAGAAAGCTAGTTTTAGCTGAAGCTATCAGATTGTCCTTTGGAGAAAGAGAAGAGGCTAAACAAGTACACTTGGATTTCTACTATTGCACAAAAGTATTGCAGAAGAAGAAAGAATTGATGAGCAAACAAAGAAAAGAAGAGCTCAAGTTCAATTGAAGCTCAACATTACACAGTTGATAGATTGGGATTCTTAATTAGGCAAAGATTGAAGCTATGGGGGCAGAGTTTGTCAAAGAGTATGTGGGAACTGACTTACAAGGAGATGACTTTGCAAAGAAGATGGTTAATTTAGTAAATCAAAAGAAGAAGAAACATTTTGCAGAGAAAGAGCAAGAGCTAAAAGTAATAAGCCCATGGACCCAATCACAAGCTGAGAAAATTTGATGTACTACTCTAAAGAATCAGGGGACATGGAAGCTATCTCAGCTGAAGAATTTGAGTTTAAAGAAGTGAAAGAAGAATTTGATAAGCTGGTGAAGCAGGTTGAATCTTTTACACCAATAAACTTTGAAGCTACTAAAGATAGTCTGAAAAGATTTGGTGAAGAACTCCAAACAAAGACTTCAAAAAGACTAAAGAGTGATGAAGCAAAAGATGACAAGCTAACCAAGAAGACTAGAAAGAGGAGAAAACAGATGGCAAAAATAAGAGAAAGGATTACATACAGACCTTGATAAGGATGATTCTGAAGATTCAGATGAAGTTAGTGAACAAGATGATTCTGCTTCAGGTACTAAAATTCCTATTAATCCTATTCCTGTAGCTATGAAATCACCTAGTATAGCTACTTATAAGATCATCAAAGTAAGGATAGGAGAGAGGGCTTATTTGTTCTGTACCATTATTAGGAAGATGGAACTGATATAGTGTACATAAATTTTGGAGCTATGCTAAAGGATATAACTAGGGATGATCTTACTGAATTATATAGGATTGTCATGAATAGATATGGTATGAATGGTCCAGAGGATGAGCTTGAGAAGGTGCTTTGGGGATATTTAAAGAATATGTTTGAGGAACCCCTTAGAACAGATCCTATTTGGAGTTTATTAGGTCAACAAAGGATCATAAGTTGGAGATATTATGATACCTGCAGAGTACCACTGTGTAGAACTTTGTGTCAATGGATTATATATGCTAATTGAAAGACCAATATCCTTATTTTGGAAGGTTGCAAAGCTTATGCTAGATAAGAAACTTCAAGGAGGAAAACCATATGAGGATTGCTACAAACTGTTGAAATGGATGGAAAAGCAAGCTGGCATTAGGAAGTAGTATAGGTTGATAAGTTAGAAATCTAGGATGGAAATGAGAAGAATAACACTTGGTGGAGGTGCTATGCACTAACACAACAAATGGTTATCAGTCCACCATGTCTAACAAACATAAGGACTGGCTAGTCCAGGAGCAAATGGCTCTTGGTAAAGACTTCTCAAATCCGTTAATGGCTGACAATTTGCCAAAAATTGTATGGTTATCAACTCACCATATCTGGTTAGTAAAGAGTTGGCTAGCCCACAAGTTTATGGATTGTGGTTTAAAGGCATGTGGTTAACCATATTAGAGTCCATAGATTATGGCTTATGGTAAAGACAAATTGCAAATCCATATTAGATGGTTGACACTTTACCAAAAAGTGGATGGTACATCAATCAAAAGTTTCAAGTACTAAGAGTTGAGCATGGTCTATCAATCCACCATGAAATTTTCTTTTCTAGGTGCCAAAGGATTTGACCTAAGCCTGAGCAAAACGGCTACATTAAAGGCATATCAAATCCGTTTATGGCTATAATGGTTTGCCAAAAACCATATGGTATTCAACTCACCAATGTTTCATGTACTGAGAGTTGAAATGGTTTTCAGTCAACCATGGACATGCACCTTTTTGGTGCCAAAGGACTGACTACTCCTGAGTAATGGCTAACTGGGTAAAGAGACATTCAAATCCATTAAAGTTTCAATGATTCACTCTCCAGGCCGTAACACAACAGGAAGTGATGGAATAGTCTGAAATTATAAGATTTTTGTTGTACATTTGTCAGTGTTGTCTTGATATGAAGGGATGCTGAAAAGCTTTGAAGAATAGTTGCTGCAGAGATCAAAAAGAGATGATTTGAAGAATTGCAGATCAAGAATAATTTGAAGAGTTTTATTTACAACATCCTCAGGAAGCTCAAATTCACAAGTGAAGATCAAGTTAGGGGAGGATTGTTGGGAAATAGATTGTAAAAGACTTAATACTGGTAGTATAACAGTTAAGTCTGGTAGGATTAGTTAGTTTCTGCGGCAGTAATAAATTAATAATGGCCAATACTTAAAGTTAAGTATGCAGTACTAAGTGAGTATCTGGTAGACTTGCAGGACTTTAGTTAGTACTGGTCGTTTTTTTAGTTAAGTCTTGTTTATATAAACAGAATAGTAATAGTTATCTTAGAGATATCTTAGGAGATATCTTAGGAAAGGATATGCATTATCCTTTTACACGTTTGTAAAGCCCATTAGGGTTTCCTTAGTGTATAAAAGGAACTCTACGGCATAGAGAATCAATAGTATCATACGTAATAGAAGCATTGAAGCTTAATAGAAATCAATAGCAAAATTAGTATTATTGTTTTTCTTAATTCTTGTGTTAAGATTCCACATTAACACTTGATATTCATAGTCAGTGTCTCTCGCACCATAGTTGTTTGATTTATTAAGTAATATTGTCTCTAATAAAAGCTATCTATATAGATCTAAGAACAAGGACCTTACGAAACTATCTTTCAATTTCTTAATATTTTGGTTATCTAACTAAGTTAATTATTATTTATATGTCAAACTATGCTTAACTATGTTAAATCAAAATCTAACGGGATAAGGCGGTTTCAGGCCTGAGAGACTGACACGGGTTTTGTTTGTGGTGACTTGAATCAACTTAAGATACTTAAAACACGCAAGCAAATTAACAACAAGATAAAAGAAGTTCCTAGCCAAATATAAGGAAAAACTGTATTAACCATTATATTCTAATCAGATCTTAGTTTGTTATTTAGTGCAATGATTACTTATCTCGAGGCGGCATATCATTCTTAAGATTAAGGCGTGTGCTGGTACTTCTTCCTTAACCTAGATACGTTGTATTATGTCATAATTAAACGAATCCGCATAAAGCTTCCTTATTTGCTGATTATAATATATCTTACGATTAATGGGTAATGGTTGTTTGTTAAAACCCTTGCTATAGAGACTTTTCCAAAGAAACTCAATCTTGGTTTCGACAAAAACAATTTATAAAATCAGTTAATAATATTTAATCCGATTTTAAGAAAGTGTTTATAATTCTGTTAAACAGAATCTGTTTTAAGATTGTAGGGAAACATGTACACTTTCATTAAAATAAAATCAGATTATAAATAATTAACAGAAATTAAACAACAGAAAATAAAACAGACATAATTGGGTAGAAGCAGAAGACAGACACTATGAACGATAAATAAGAAAACAGTAAAAGGTCGTGAAACGAGGCACGTGTTGGACACGCTTCCCTTAAAACATATTCGCCATCTGTTTCCAAGGGTACAACGTTCAAAGCTGTTGCACAGCCGGACCTGGCATACTTGCCTGAAATACGGAAAACAGAGTGCTTCTAATCGAAAAGACTGCTGGAAAACTTGTTAATGGAGCTTTTCTCTCTTGTATGTTTTTCTTGTTCTCTTGGAATGGTTGAGATTGCCATCTATTTATACACATTCATATGCATATGGTGTAATGGAGCAATCAATGTCAATTAATGCCTTAATAATGATTCATTAATTTTCTGTTATAAACCTTTGAGTCAAATAATAACCGCCAATTAAATTGTCAATTAATGACCCATTAATTTACAGTTATAAACCTTTGAAACAAATAATAACAGCCAATTTAATTGTCAGTTTCCAAACAAAACTCATAACTGACATTTAATCATTTTTCCTCCATTCCAAATACCTTCTTTGAGACTCGATATCTCATTCACACTAACTCTATTTTGGATATATACTGGCTCGACCTGGCCTTACATTTAATAATTATATTTACTAATAATTATTTATGTCCAAATTTAGTGAAAACACATTTTTCACTAAAATTTTTCCAACAATCCCCCACATGAATGGAAATCGGTCGAAAACACTCGAAATTTTCGGCGAAATTTCTGCGGTTGAGTCCTGCATAGGATAGGTAGGTGTGACCCTTTGAACCTTCCCTTGTGAGATGCACTTAGCCTCCTAGATCTGAGTAGACGCGATGTCCTTGAACTCAGCCTCTGTTTACGTAGACGACAATACACACTCACACACGACTCTCCCTGACATTGTCAAGTCCTCATAGTCGTGCTCGTTATGGTCATGAGCACTAGCCTGGTTCTGCAAGAGCTCTTAGGAATTGCGCCCCCACAATTCCCTTCGAAGCGACCCCACTTCTCTCTCACATAGGTGATTTCATCTTGAATCATTAAAAACATATACTTTCAGATTTCATCTTGAATCGTTATGCTTTATGATTTCATCTTGAACCATTAAAGCCATATGTTTAACCTCTCAACAAGTCACATTGTTATAGGAATGGACTAGGAGTTTTTCACAAATCTGCCTTATTTAGCTTTAAAACTGCTAATCTTGTTTGCTTATTTTTAATGCTTATCTTAATGTTCTAAGTGCTTATTTGTTATTAACTTACTTTGTGCTTAATCTGGTTTTAATTTGTTTAAGTTTACTTAGCCTTTTATCAGTTTAAAATGAATTTTGCAAATTTAAAGGGGTGTTTGGTTTAACTAAGTTTGTGGGTCAAAATGGGTCAGAAATGGTTTTAGACTTTTATTTGTGTCACTTAGTTTAGCTTAAATTAGTCATAAACTTCAGTTTTCAAAAGGTTTTAAGTGTTAAAATTTAGTTTTAAGATTTTTAGAACTTAGTGTTTGAATCTGTGAGATTTTCTTAACTTAAAACTGTTAATCTTGATTCTTAATCTTAGCCTTTTTGAAGTTCATGTTTTTATGCTTCATTTGATGTTTTTGATGTATTAGAGTAGGCGTCTTTAAGTCTACAAGTGTAGTTTTTATGTTTGCATAAATCTGTCAAAAGTAGTTAAGTATTTCAAAGTTAAAAGATCGTCTTTTTCACGGAGCTTCTCCTTGTTAATCCTTGAAGGATAAGGTATGGTCGGTTTAGTCTTTGGAGCAACAACGGGCTCATCAATTTGGGTTTGGACCTTCGGAGGTTGGATGTTTTCGGTGCTTGGGTGCACCGTATCCTTTATCACCTCGGGTTCGTGTTCCACCACCTTAGGAAGAGAAGAAGGCGGAGGTGGAACTTGAGGCCCATCATTAGAAACTCCACTTCAGGTGGTGATGGCTTTCATATCACCTCTCGGTTTTAGCAACTGTCGTCGCTTCGGAGAGGACCGAGCCCAATGTAGTGGCGGTAATTGGTCATTCCATGAATTTGGTAAGCCCATTTCCGTTAAAATTGGTCAGTTGGTTTGCATGGTTTGGTTTGGTCTTGCATATTTTTCGTAACTGCATCATTAGCCTTGATGTAGTTTTGAAAGTCATCCTTTGACGCACCTTGTGTTTGACGAGTCGGAGCTTGGTAAGCTGGGGGTTGATAAATAGGACCTTGGTTGTAATTATTTCCCCGGTTTTGATTATTTATTTGATTGTTTTGATTGTTTTGAACGGGAGGAAAACCGGGAGGTTGAATTTGATTTGCAACCATCGGAGCACGGTAACCGATATTTCCTTGGTTGTAGTTAACGGCGGCGGCTTGTGAAACGTATTCTTGAATATTATCATTGTTAAAGCGTTGCCATCCAGGTGGCGGGACAATTACGATTAAGAATGAGACCACCACAAGTTACAAAAACTTTCCATCGACAGCTTTTACGTAGCGGGAAATGGGATTGTTTTTCTAATCGAGAAGCAAGGCCTCTCACCATATCGTTAAGTTAGTCAACATAGGGTGGAAACACCGAGGGTAGAAGAGCTGTACCCTCCTTTGGCAACAATCGTTTGTTTCGTGAAATAACGAAACATTTGGATTTTCTCTCTATGATGGCTAAGCAATCTCGAGGAATTTTGTCAATAAACTTACCACCTGTGGACGGAATTTTACACGAATCTTGATCATTAGAGTTCAAAGAATTGTAGAAAGTATCGAGTTGGTGTAATTCCGAGAAACTATGATGTGGGCATTGATTGTCGTGTCCTTACGCAATGTTATATGCTCTAAAACCAAATATCTCAAAAACTTCCCCTAACCTAATACCTTTGAAAGTTAGAAAGTCTTTTGTAGAGAAAGTTAAGATATCACATGTTTTAAAACACCCTTGTCCCATTTTTTCAAATATTTGTTTTTTATGATTTTCCTAATTTACAATTACAACTTTTTAATGTGTGACATAATGTATTAGCTTTCATATTTCATTGATAACTTTGAGGATTGGAACAAAAAGCAACAAAAAGTGTCCAAATGTATATATTCATCGTCCCGCTTTCACCTTCCAAGACAAGCTTAAAAAACAGATCATTGTCAAAATACAAGTATAAAATGCTAACACTACTCATAAAAGAATAATTGTGTACTTACTTTTCCTCTCGTAATTCCTAATTTCCTCTATGGATTTTTTTATTTTTCATTTGTGAAAATAAATATTTGTCCTTATTATAAAGTAAACCGGAGTGCCATTTTTATTTGAAATCCTTTCCTAAAGAGACGATATGGTGAAAATAAAGTCCACATTAAGGTTCTAAATTCACATGATTTAGGGGTTATCCTTTTTATTTCATCGAAACAACTCAATAAGAGTCTAGAGCGGAGACTTTATTTGGATAACCCTGGGGTAAGATATTTAGCTTTATTTTCTTCTGTTTATTATTTATGCAACATTATTAAACCTCGATCCTTTAAACAACTGCCACATCGGTATGCGAGCCGACCATGGTCCAGGAGTCTTATTTCGACCTCTGTGAATTCCTCGACCTTTTAGAAGGCTGCAACATCGGTTGTGAGCCGGCAAGATGCAGCAAACTTTTATCAGTCTCGGATTATTATTACTATGTGCCTTATTTAGAAGACTGCCACATCGGTTGTGAGCCGACAAGAGGCAATAAACTTTTATCAGCCCACAGTTTTTATTATTATTATTTTTATCTCCACCCTTTAAACGGCTGTCACATCGGTATGCGAGCCGACCATGATCCAGAAGTCTTATTTCGGCTTCGGTTTATTACATAATTATTATTATTATAGCCAAATTTAAGTCCTGTGGTCTTTTAACACTTACCACACCACATATCGGTATGGAGCGACCATGATCCAGGGTCTATTTCCCTACAACACTGACAAAACCTCGATGTGTACCTTACTTTCACCAGAAGGAATCTCTACGAAGTGATCTAAACTAAGAATCGCAAAAACCAAAGAAACTTTATTTATTCAACAATTATATAACGTTTATTAAGCTGATGGAAGCAAAAAGCCACAATTAACCTTTATGAGCCTTAAAGAAATCCAACTATTCTATGTTTAGCATCAAAACTTATACTCTACTCTATCATCTCTTGTTCTTCACAATTTAAAATTTTCTAATAAAGGAAACTCGTGAATCTTAGCTAGCGAATTAAGATCGGCACTTTCAACAAGTATCATAGACTGGCAACAAATCTTAATTATTAATAAATAGAATTTTGCTATATTTAAATCAAATTATGGGAACTTGCATAGTCGTGGACTTTTTTTTTAAGTAGACTTGACGTTTTATAGGCTCCTTGTATAAAAGTTTAGCAAAATTCTAATCTTATATATGTTAAAGAGAAAGCTAAGAATAATATCGGCCGGGTCACAAATTTACTTTCCGTTCTCACCAACGGAAAGCCTACATTCGTGTCAAAACACTTATTATTTTTATCAACTATTTTCTATTTTCCATTATTCCACACATTTTATTTTTATTTTTTATATATGAACAATAAACTAGATATTAAGACTTAAACATTTTTTTTTGCGGGAAAACGGGGTACGTGAGATCAACGGGAAAAGGGTAGGTATGATCATATCGAAGATATACTACCCCATACTAAAATTAAACATTGTCCTCATGTTTCATTAGTCTAAGGCTCAAAGCCCCATACTAGAACTCAAAAAGTACGAATGCATAATCAGGAGCTTGGAGAAAATTTTTCACAAACATTCTTAAGACGTTTAAACAAATATGCTAGAAAGATAAATGTTAGTCGATAATATATAGGATATCGGATTTCCCGTAAACTAATGGCAAGCAAAGGCTGGAAGCATCGAGTGGACTGGGGAACAAAAAATCAGAAACACGAGAGTCTTCTCTTTTTTAAAAATTTTGGGTCAATCCTAACAAACAATCATAAGCACAAACAACAAGGATCGAAAGGGTACAAGCCTCCTAACAATAACAATAGAAATAGAAAGAGATAAATTTGGGAAAGCATGGGGTGAATCCCATGAACTGCGTTGTTTTGGTCAACCGAAGTCACATAGCTTGACTCGATCCCCGCATTAAGTTGTCCATGGGGAAAGCAAATGGAAGAGAAAATGTCAATCGGGCTTTCATTAATGTTTGGATAAACATTAAAGCACATGAAAGTTCCATCCCGATGAGATGCCGAAGCTCTAAGTGGAGATGCGGGGTTAAAAAATGGTGGTACTTCATCCCGGTGGAGAGAGTAATGGAGGAAAACTCAGGGTAGGTGAGATACGGTAGAAAAATTTGAATGATAAACGCTTGTTTTTGTTATCCGAGTCACGATTGACTCGACCCCGAATTAAGTTGTCCATGGGGAAGCAATATGGAAAAGAAAAATCTCATTTGGGCTTTCATTAATGTTTGGATAAACATTAAAGCACATGAAAGTTCCATCTCGATGAGATGCCACTGGCTCTAAGTGGAGATGCCGGGGTCAAAAATGGTGTCTTCACTCCCGGTAAAGAGAAGTAAAGGAGAATCCACAGGGTAGGTGCGATACGAGAAAAAAGTCCGAATGACAAATGCGAAGGAATCGTCATCTTCAATATTCTGAGAAACATCAATCTTACCTCCCCCTGGGTCAAAACATTCATCTTCATTAAGCTCATCAAAATTGTTTATCACGGGTGCATCGGGCTCAATGTCGAAGGTAAAACGCTCATACTCAGGAATAGGATCATCGTGAAGTAAGTCGTTAGAAAAAATGATATCCCCTTTTGAGTCAAAATCACTTTCAATACCCGGTGGTATCGAGTCTTCTAGAACAAGAAATGTATCAACCTCCTCTATAAGAAAGTCATTATCCACAACAGGAATAGGAGAAGTGGAGGGATATTCGAGCACAAAAGGAATAGAAGGAATAAGATTCAATGCTTCGATCTTATCAATGAGAAGATTGACGTTTAATAATTTCTCACGAAGAATTTCGTCCTTGATTTGAAGAATATCAATATCAATTTCTCCTTCTTCTTCATCAAATTTGTCTTCATCAATTCCCAGTAAAATTGGATTAATAAAATCGAGTTCACCGACGAACTCCTCGGGAAGAAAATCAATCTTAGGAGATGTGATCAAAATATCTCGACTAAGCAAAGAGTTAATAAGACCAAATTCGGCATCAAAGTGATCATTATCACAAAACGGCACATCACAAATATCGTCGAAAATACCCTTAAACTCACTTGGGATTGGGACAAGGTTCTCAACACTAGACTTTTCTATTTCTGGAATAGTGTTAAGATGCTCGTCCCCCATACTTAGAGAGTTATCGGGTTCCTCGGCTGGTAAGTCGGGTGTGATGGTTTTAGGCTTTCTATATATAATAGTATACTCATCATCATCAGCCATAGGAAAATTCCAATTTAGAAGAAAACTTTGAGCTGCCGGCTCCTCCTGCTCTGCCTGTTTTGGTTGAATTCCATTAAGAATTTGCAAATCTTTCATAAGTTTAAGTAGCAATTCTTGCATAACTTCAGGTTGATTCTGCTCTTCTTCCACAGCTTGCTTAATTTTAAGAAATCTCTCCTCAGCTAGCAATAAAGCCATGCACTTTTCTTCAGGAGGTATATGATCATACTCCTTTAAAAAGGCTTGAATAGTTTCCATTAAGTTTTCTCTAGCTTGCAACATTTCCGTATCCGTTGCTTGAGGAGGATGATGAATTACGGGAAACTGCGGGGGTTGATATTGGTCAAAACCGGAATAAATCGGATTATAACAAAAATTAGGATCATAATTTTGGTTCATCGGTTGACACTGAAAATTTTCATGAAGAACCCCGCAATTTTCACAAGGAAATTGTTGTGGCTGACTCGGAGAATAATGTAGAGGTTGGTTAAATCCAAAGTCTTGATTGTAACAGGGACCCTGATCAAAGACGGGTGTGTTCCCTGTTTGACAATCGAAGCCCGGATGAGAGTTCCCTCCACAAAATTCACACGAGTATGTCTCGTATTGGTATTGTGGAGGTTGGTTGAAGAAGTTCGGTGTTTCATTATAAGAATAAGGATTTGGGTCATAGACAAACTCATTTCCGGATCCTACACTGCTACAGCTCGGACAGTTTCCACCATTAAACGGACCTCCACAATACGAGCAACCAAAATGGTTATACGAAGACATGTCGAAGAATTAAACAGAATAGAGGATAAAGAAGATAAGAATTAAATGTAATAAGAGGATAAAGAAGAATATTTTTTAGATTTTTAAATTAAAATAAGAAAGAAAAATATTTTTGGTAACCGAAAATCAAACGTACATGGTAGCTCTCTAAAAATACGTACAAGAAAGCGGATGAGTTGGTAAGCACGAGGCGCTATTTAGAATACCGCTTCTCTTTTTGGGTGATGTTGTTCAAACCCGCCTTAAACCTCCCTTATAGCACGTATATCAAAGGTGAGCCTAACTAACTATTAAAAACGATTATTTTTTAAAATTAAATTAAAAGCAAATAGAAGTGTAAATATTCACAAACGGAAAATTAACTTCAGATGGAAGGTTCTTCAAAATCACTTATCTTTCGATAAGAAAACACGATAATGTAACACACTTCCCCTGATGGCTAGCGGCGCCAAAATTTTGATCCGCTCTTTCCGTAACACACTTATTATTATATTTATATATATACGTTATATAAGGATTATATCAATTACAATGTATAGTAAGTAGTTTTCCATCGGGTTGTGGAGAAACAAACTTTTAAACCAATGTTGTCTCAAAACCTCTCGGGTCGTTTTCTCTCGCGACTTTAGCAAGTGTGAATAAAATCGGACTATGTCCGTGACTCGCACGTTTTGAGGGTTTCAAAGATTTTTGAATGGTTTTTCTATAATCCTACTGAATGTAATTGGCAAATAAAAAATGCACAAATTACGTAAGCAAGAAATAAAAATTTAAACACGGTAAGCATTTTAAATGTAAATGGGATATTTAAACGCGACATTTTAAAACCATAAATTATCGAGAATTACCTAAAAACTATTTTTCTACTATTTCATTCCTAATTTACTTAAACAAGCAGAAATATTAATGACTAGCAATTAAATTTTCAAATTACGGTAATAAAGAAAACGTGGACAAATTAAGCAACTAAACTAAATTAATCCCTAAATGATTATCTAAACTTTTTCTAATCCTAAATGACTATTTAAAAAGAAAATGCTAAGGAAATTATAAAATGAGTTTAAAAACGAAGAAAACGAGAACGGGAACGAAATCCCGTTCTTTAAAAAGTGAAATTACAAAATATTAACCCTACGAAAGTAAATTTCAAACCTAAGCCTAGAATATGATAAAAGAAAATTTTATAAATTTTTTTTTTTATTATTTTTCTATTTTTATGAATTTTTAAAGTTTTTAATAAAGAAAAATGATTTAAAATTAGAAAAGTTAATTCTAAAAATTTGGAAAAATTACTAAACGTGTAAAATAATGAGACAAATTTTCTAAAAATATGAACTAAAAATAAGCTGGAAGAATAAGTCCTAATAAGCTAAATTTATGCTATGGCTTTTTAAAGAAAATAAGAAAACAAATCGTGTATAAGGAATTAAGTGTGCAAGAGAATGATAGAAAAGACCCAAGGGCATTATGGTAGCAGAGTGTGGTTTTTTGTGTGAGGCGTCCTGGAGTTGTTGTGTTAAGGAAGGTATGGGTTCGACCCCCATGGCTTTCCTTTTTGAAAATTTATTTTATTTTTAAAAACTTTTTATGAAAACTTAAAGTTTACATGAAAATGAACATTTTATTGAACTACAACGAATAATGAAACTTAACAATAATCTCTGAAAAAGCAAATGAAAGACAGAAAGCTAAAAAGACATCACAAGCTTAAGTACTTAAATTGACTTTGCACAAGAGCCTCTAAAAAGCTCAAATTAAATCCAAATGAGCTACCTAAGGCTAAATCCTTACTTAATAAGCAAATCTACACCTAGAATAAGCAATTTCCACAGATCATTAAGCATAGGATATCCATATAAGCTTTTAACTATACAAACCAGTTAATTAGCAAGCCTTATTGGTGACTTTTAAGCTTCTTTTTAAGCCATCTAACTAAAAGGCTATATCCTAAAACTTTTAATAGACAGGTTAAATTTCCTTCCAAAGAAACATATACAAATCAAGTTTAGATCTTTAATCTAAACTTTAGCTTATCTAGATGGGTTTATGAATAATGGACTTTTAAACTTTGATATAGGACTTCAAAATTATGACAGACTAATGCAACATTTACTTAGATATCAATTGAACTCTAATCTACTGCATTACTAGATTAAAACAAGTTTGAAAAATACCACAAAACAACACCTACTCAAAAGCTAAGAAAATAAGCTAATAAACGAAACTGCTAATGTCACAGATTCAAACCATAAACACTTAAGACCTTAAATTTGAAATTTACTCATTTAAATCTTGAAAAGTTTAACTTATAGACTAAGATTGATCTTGTTAAATTTGACTTAGAAACCAAATCCAACCTTAAGCTTATTCTGACCCATTTTCAACCCTTGTGCCAAACGCCCCTTATCACTTTTAAACATCAAATTAACCTTACCAATCATTATTTCCAGCCTACAAACTTGAATACTAAATGTTATATTTATCTAAATGACCTAATACAGATATTTAAAACATTCAATTAACAGATTTAGCATTCTAAAAGCTAATGCTACTTTATTTTTGGATTTTAATCAATTTTTAGCATAATCTATAAAACTAAGATTTAAGCATTAAAAGGCAAAAATAGATTATCTAAACAACTAAGCAAGTCATAATAAGCATATATGAACGGAAATAAGCTCTAGAATGAACAGTAATACGCATTTTTTCCGCTTTGTTTTGTGGCATTCATATTAAGCTAAACTTGAAAATGTAAATGAGAAACTTACAAGTGGTCCAAAGTATTTGAGATTGAATCCTATCTTATCCTAACACCCCTAGGTCCTTGTATGCAACAGTTTTAAACCTAAGGATCCTTCCAAAATAGATCTTTCTTCCATTAGCAGCTTGTAACATCACCAAATTCAAACCAAATGCAACAGTACTTGATGGAACGGTATTAGAGAATTGAGAATAGTGATTTATAACAACTTTGAGATTAAAACAAAAAGTAAAGAGAGCTTATGAAATAAACTTGGACTTTTATTAAGAGCAGGCTCATAAAAACCATTTATGTTGCTGAGAAGACCTGCAGCTGATTGAAGAACAATCTGTTTGATGCAAAGACAAAGAACTTTTGAAGAAGTATTTATGTTTAAAACAAGAGGTTTCATTTCAAGATAATCAAACAGATTATATACAAGATACTGCTTAGAGGATTATATCTAGAAGATTGAAGACTTGTATTGATGCTGAACAAAGATGTCCAACCATCAAGAAACTTGAAGTCAAGCAAGTAGAATTCAAGTTAGGGGAGGATTGTTGGGAAATACAAGTCAGAAGGTCAAAGTACTGCTAAGTTGAAGGTCAAAGTACTGCCTGCGTAGTATGCAAAAGTCAAAGTACTGCCTTTAATAAAGAAACTTTAAAGGATTATTAGTTGAACGGCTACATTAGTAATTATCATGTAACAGTTACATTAGTGATTAGTATTAATTAGTATTTGTGTCATACAAGAACTGTACACCTACTAGAGTTATCCTTACGTTTATAAAAGGATCTCTAGGAAGGCATTAGAAAGACACAAGAAAAAGCATTAGTTAGAAGTATTAGAGATAAGTATTGTATTAGGGATCTGCAAACTTAGGCAGATTCAAGGTGTGATAATACAAATCGTTTGTTAAATCATTGTGTGTTCTTCTTGATACTGTTAACTAGTTTCCGCATAGTTGATAGTATTACATCAGTGTTTCATTGTTACTGACTTGGATTTATTCAAGGAAGTAACATCCTTTACAGGCTAAAGGCTTATTATACTAAGGTATATCGATCCTACAAGTGGTATCAGAGCTTGTGTAGAGACTCTGATCTAGAAGAACTTTAATCATTCGAAATCTTTCCAAACTCTAAAAGATGTCTGAAGCTGAACCTATCCCTCCCACCTCATCAGTCACTGCACTAAGAATCCCAATGATCAAGAAGGGTGAATATGACCTATGGTCCATGAAGATGCGACAGTATATTGCCATCACTGATCATATACTATGGGATATAATCACCAATGGAGACCAAGCCACAACTGATCCTGTATCCTCGTCAGGTCCAGTGTCTGCACCAAAAACTTCGCTTGCTGCTAACGCAAGAAGAAACAATGAGAAAGCTCTTAACATATTGCTTTCTGCAATACCTGATAGACATCTTCTCAGTTTTCATGATGCTGAAGATGCAAAAACTTTATGGTCAGCCATAAAAGCAAGATTTGGAGGTAATGAAGCATCAAAGAAGATGCAAAAGAATCTTTTGAAACAACAATTCGAGACGTTTACTATCGGATCTAGAGAAGAGCTAGATTCAGCATACGAAAGGTTTCAGAACATTCTTAGTATGCTTGAATTATATGATGCTAAAGTGTCCCATGAAGATGCGAATTTGAAGTTTCTAAGAAGCCTACCATCTGTGTGGCATGTAGTTGCTACAATGATTCGGGGACAACCTGGATTGGATGAATTGGAGTTTGATGATCTCTACAACAACTTGAAGGTGTATGAGCATGAATTGAAGGGTGTTTCAAATTCAAGCTCACAAAATATTGCTTTTCTGTCCACTGAAATCAAAGGCAGTACTTTGAAACAAAGTACTGCTGACCCAGAAAATATCCCAAAAGGATATACTCAGGCTGCCTCAAGCAAGGTGCAAACTGCTCCTAACTGTGCTTCCCACTCAGATGAAATCATATGTTCTTTCTTTGCTCAACAAGCATCTATGCCTACAACTCATGATGATGAAGACCTGCTGCAAATTGATGAGGATGCTATGGAAGAAATTGACATTCGATGGCAGGTGGCTATGATAACTGCAAGGATAAGGAAGTTTATGAGAAAAACAGGAAGACCCATTGACCTCAAGCCAAAGAATGGGATCACTTTTGACAAGTCAAAGATTGAATGCTTTAATTGTCAAAAGTTGGGTCATTTTGCTAGGGAGTGCAGATTTGCTAAATATCAGGAAAACAGAGCAAATGGTCGTAAGGAAAAGAAGATTGTGGCTATTGAAGATTCAAACTCAAAAGCCTTGGTGGCAACAGACAACAATGAAGAAATTGACTGGACCAAGGAATTTGATGCTGAACCAGTGACATTTGCTATGATGGCACTGACTGAACTTGAAGAAGATGATTGGAGCATGGAGATTGATGCAGAACCTGTGCACTTTGGACAAGATGGACTTGGTGATTTTGACTGGAGCAACAAAGCTGATGATACACCAGTGTCTCTAGCCTTGATGGCTACAAACTCAGAGGTACCTTACTGTTCCAAATGTAGTAAATCTTATAAACAGTTGCTTGCAAACTTAGGCAGATTCAAGGTGTGATAATACAAATCGTTCGTTAAATCATTGTGTGTTCTTCTTGATACTGTTAACTAGTTTCCGCATAGTTGATAGTATTACATCAGTGTTTCATTGTTACCGACTTGGATTTATTCAAGGAAGTAACATCCTTTACAGGCTAAAGGCTTATTATACTAAGGTATATCGATCCTACAAACTATCAAACTGAAAGAGATAATTTTCAAAAGGCTAGGTCTGAAATTCTAGGATATCAAATGAGCTTAGAGTCATTAGAAGTCATACTTAAAACACATGACTTAAAGTTGAGGGATTTGAAACTAGAAGAAAAACAAAAGGAACTAGATCAAGTCTTAAAAGAAAGAGATGATTTCAAAGTAAAACTTGAAAAATGGTCAAAAGAAAACTGTTTTGAACTCAGAAAATAGTGAAACATCTTTTGAAAACAAGTCACCTAACAGTCAAAACAGTGTTGGTCAAGGATCTAGGAAAAAGGGACTTGGGCACAAAGGGGGTAAAACATGTTTTGTATGTTACAGTCCTCATCACCTAATCAAAGATTGTGACCTACACGAAAGAACCTTCAAACAAACCCATAAACCTAAGAGAATGCAGGGTTCAAGGGACACAAGACCAGTCTGGAACAACATCAATAGGGTGAACCATAGTAATTTCGCAAGAAACTCTAGGAACCCTCACCAAAGGAGATCCTTTATTCCATCAGCAGTACTTACAAGGGATGGGTTGATAAGTACTGTTAGACGGTTCTCTAAGTGTATATCTTAAACTATTAAAGCTATCAGAGGATGAAGCTGTTCTATGGCACAGAAGACTGGGGCATGTCAACTTCAAAAATATCAACAAGTTGGTTAAAGGCAATCTGGTTAGGGGTTTAACTTCATGAACACTGAAATCCATATAGACAATGAGAGCACCATTTGCATTGTGAAGAATCCTGTTTTCCACTCAATTAAATATCCCACGCGTAATTAGGGATATATATATATATTTATTATATATTCTATATATATATATATTATACTATATATATTATATATTATTATATTATATATCTATATATATATATATTATATTTTATATATCTATAGATATATATATATATATATATATATATATATATATATATATATATATATATATTATTATATAATAGTATATATATATTATATATATATTATATATATATAGATTATATATTAAATATATATATATATATATATATAGATATATATATATATATATATATATATATATATATATATATATATATAATATATATAATCATATATATTTATCATAAATAATATAATATTCTATATATTATATATATGTATTTTATTATTTATATTCTTATATATATATATATATATATATATATATTTATATATTATATATATATATATATATATATATAGATATATATATATCTATTATATATATATATATATATATTATTATATATAATTATATTATGATATATATATTATATAAATATATTATATGTATATATTATATATATATATATATTATATATATATATTATTTATATATAATATATATATATATATTAGATTATATATATATATATATCTATATATTTAATATTATATAAATATATTTATAAATATATTTTATATATATATATTATGATATTTTCATATGAAAATATCTAGAAAATTCATCTCAAAATATCTTTTTTTTCTAAAAATCTTATTCTCTCATCATCTCTTTCTCTACTCTTTGCTCTCTTTTCTCTTTTCTTATTTTTGATTTGTGTTTGTGTGTTATGAAGTGAAGCTAATCAAGAACCTACAATTGGTATCAATCGCCTCGGGTGGATAGCGTGGTTTTTTTTTTGGTGTTGTAAGCATATACGATTCGGCAGATTGGGTTGCTTTATCACTCGGCACCCATATTTTTCGTGGCTCATTTTGTTGTTGGAAACGCCAAGTTAGAGCTCACAATCTCTCGGCTTCATTGGGTTATTCAAAGTGATACTCGGGTGAAACGAAGAGAAGAACGAAAAAGTGGTAAAACGTTACGATCGAACGAGTGGAAAAAACGTTTGGATCGAACGAGCGAAAAATTTCAAGGATCGAACGAGCGAAACTTTTCGAGGACCGAACGAGCGAAAAACGTTTGGATCGAACGAGCGGAAAATTTCAAGGATCGAACTAGCGGATCGAACTAGCGGACCGAACTAGCGGACCGAACTAGCGGATCGAACTAGCGGATCGAACAAGCGGGATCGAACGAGCGGATCGAACAAGCGGGATCGAACGAGCGAATCGAACAAGCGGAATCGAACGAGTGGGATCGAACGTGCAATTTTTTTTGGACCGAACGAAATTTTTTTTAGAAAACTTGTGTGACGAAAAGGGTTTCAGTAAA